>JAWWNH010000013.1:39547500-39717500 GCA_034641385.1 Darevskia mixta | reverse complement strand
GATAGTAAGTTACAGTGCTCAGAGCACTACAGTCCCTCAGTAACCCTCACAACAACCCTCTCAGGCAAGGTTGAGGAGCTCATGGCTCTCCAGATGTTGTTGGGTTCCAGCTCCCATCACCTCTGGCTGCTGAACATACTGGTTGGGACTGATGGGGCCACAGGGCCCTATCTTTGCTGTAAGACAGTGATGGCTAACCTTGACACTCCAGATGTTTTGGGACTACAACTCCCATCATCCCTGACCACTGATCCTGTTAGCTAGGGATGATGGGAGTTGTAGTTCCAAAACATCTGGGGTGTCAAGGTTAGCCATCACTGCTGTAAGATATGCCATATTTCAGGTAGGAGACTGAAGCTGGGAGGCAATGGGTTGTATCCAATGCTGTTGCTAGAGACATTCATTTACACAATGGACCTTCCCGCCTCTTCTCTTCTCCCCTGCAGTGTTGGGCTGGGGATCCTCCCAGAACAGATTGTGGAGCACACAGGGAGAGCAAAGGAAGGGGAAGTCTTGTTGAGGTTGCCTTTAATATTCTACCTCAGGACTTCTGGACCAGCATGATGACCATGGGGCTGTCTCAACACACAGGGCAGGGCAGGTTTTTGTTCCAGGTCAAAGAAGGGTTGTCTGGAAATAGGTGTGATGGATATCACAATGAATTTATGGCATTGATCCCCCACTTGCAGGGGTAGTGGACCAATCTGGAAGGTCCACTGTAATAGCGTGGGGTCAGTGATTTCAGCAAGTGATTTCAGCTCTCTGACATAGCAGGCAGGAGACAGCATCTTCATGTAACAGCTCTTTATTCAGGCAAAACAAGACCAGCCCAACTGAGGAGAGGCAAGCTACATTTATAGGGACAGAGGACTGGCTAGGAAAAGATACATTGTGGAGGGAACAATCTCAAGCAATCACAAAGCTGCCTTTTGGCGGAAGCCAATGAGACTGAGGATCCAAATGCAGCAACTTGAATGAACCAATAGTAACTGTTCCTTCTGGACAGGAAGGCAGTTACTTTACCCTCATGTGATTACACACAATAGTAATACAGCTATGACAACACTTTAACTCAATACACACCACACCACAGAGACAAATGGAATCCGATGGTTTCTTGAATTACCTAGGGGTATTTTTCAAATGGATAGAGCAGACAACTTTGTTGAAGCATGTGTTGCAATGAGGAATAGTTAGGTATGGTAATCCCTGAGCATCTTCTCCAGAGCCTATTCTGCACCTTGGTGTGCCACAGTTCTATATTCCCCAGGATCATTGCCTGGATCATACAAGTGCCCATGTGGCTCTCCTTTGGTACTGCTAAATCTTGTGCTGGTTGATTTGTGCTTATTTTCAATGTGCCCTTTTGAGGTAAAGGGAGCGGGGAGGGACGAGAGGAGAAGCACGGAGAAAGTGTGTGCTCTCTCTCACAATTTACTGAAGGTTCTTTAGCACTGACAAGCAACCAAAACCATACCTGTCTCATCACAACAGACCAGTCAGCCTTCACATCTAGGTAGACCTTCAGCTTCTGCCAGATCTTTGCAGATCAGTTATTGTTTTGCCAGATAGTACATACACACACAATCTTTTTGGGAGCTGCGACCACCCACTTTGAAGCTGACATGCTAAGGAAACCTACCCATGAATCATCTTAAACTAGCAACAGCTGCTCTTTCTTTCTTTTCACAATAAAAAGTTCAGCTTGAATAGTCTAGCTGCATCTTTCCAGCTCATATAAGCCTGGCAGAACAGTCTTACCAAAGTGTGTTCTTTATGGCATTGTAAGTGGTAAAGAAGAACTACCTGACTACGTCTAGCAGCACAACACACAACTCGTCAGTGATGCAGGCTAAGGAGAAGTGAACATGCAGATGGAGCTACTTTAAACATTTTTAATGCAGACGCTCACTCAACTGAAGTCTTCAAGGGAAACCGTTTCAATGGAAAAGCCAATTATTCAGCGGAATAGAGAGAGCTGTTTTCTCCTTGGATTCAGCTGTCATAACCCCCCACCCAACAACACATAGACTTCCAGAAGTGCGCTCTTCTTCCCCGTCAGAATTATGACATTTTTGAATTGCAGCTGAAGAGATTGTGTCTACACTCCTTTGTGCCATTTGTGCTTTGCTAGGAAGCAAGCCCTATTGATCTGTGTCCAATTGCCACCAGCAGCCGGCAAGCATGAAAGAGCCTTTTCTGGCGGCTTAACTTCCAAGGGCTTGATGTTGAACACACTTAAAAGCCTACTTGCTATGAGGAACCTGTGTTATCAGGGTTCTTGATTAAATAAATGTGTTTTGAAGGTCCCTTGAGATCTTTGATGTCAGACAAGAAGCTAGCAAGCACCTGCCTTTGGAACTCCCTGACTGGAGAAGTTAGACCAGGCATCCCCAAACTGCGGCCCTCCAGATGTTTTGGCCTACAACTCCCATGATCCCTAGCTAACAGGACCAGTGGTCAGGGATGATGGGAATTGTAGTCCAAAACATCTGGAGGGCCGAAGTTTGGGGATGCCTGAGTTAGACCGTCTCCCTCCTTGTTGTCCTTTTGCCAGCAGGTGAAGACCTGCTTGGGGGACTGACTGCTTTGAATGAAAGGGCTGGTGCCATGGGTGTTTTCATTGTAATTACCTATATGTTTTTAATAGATCTTAGAGAGGGAGAGAAAGAGAGTTTTAAATCTATTAATGTTTAAGTGTTTTTAATGACTCCTCCTCCCTGTGTGTTTAGCTGTTCTTATTTTTTCTGTGAACCATCTTGAGTCCCTGTCATTGAAAAAGTTGGGTTATAAATAAATGAAAAGTTTTAGTATGATCACTAATTTATGTTGGGTGGGATTTAGCTAAGTTGTTGCATGCATGGCATGAGGTCCACTCACTCAACAGGACCTTCCCTCCCTCTCCTCCTCCCCCCACATGCCCCTGCATTGCTGCCTAAATCTGCTCTGGAAGGTTGAGGGAAACCCCAGAACAGGTTTAGGAAGAAGAAGAAGAAGAAGAAGAGTTTGGATTTGATATCCCGCTTTATCCCTACCCAAAGGAGTCTCAAAGCGGCTAACATTCTCCTTTCCCTTCCTCCCCCACAACAAACACTCTGTGAGGTGAGTGGGGCTGAGATACTTCAAAGAAGTATGACTAGCCCAAGGTCACCCAGCAGCTGCATGTGGAGGAGCGGAGACGCGAACCCGGTTCCCCAGATTACGAGTCTACAGCTCTTAACCACTACACCACACTGGCTCTCAGGAGCTGTAAGGTGCTATTTACATGGAATTTTTACTTGATGGGATAATCGCTTGTTGCTTTCTTACACTTGCTGGTGGTGGATTGTTGTTACACCAAAGGCATCGCACATGAAATCTGATTCTGAAGATTAGAATCCAAGTTCTCTATGTAGCTCATGGTTAGGAGATATCACATCAGAATTATCTGGTGCCCATGATGGAGAATACTTGGATGTGGTAGCCCAGAGACCAAAAATGTCCAAGAAAGCTCAATGATCCTGAAAAGGACAAGGTGTTACAAAACCAGGGTAAGCCCTAAGGACCATGGGCAGGTGTATCTCATCTGATCGCCAGAAATCACAGGGAGAAAACTTTCTCACCAGAAGTGAAAACTGAAACCAAAATAAGCATACTTTGTGGAGGATAAAAATAGAAGATAAAAATACTTTGTGGAAATCACTGTGATTGGACATACTTCATTACTCCTGGACACTCTTTATATCCATTCATGTTTTCTACTTTATTTCAGTGTTGTTGATTTCAAATTCAGTGGTGACTACCGGTACTACTCTGCTCTCCCCACTCGCAGAAACCCATGAAAAAGGTCCTAGTTATTCTCCCTAAATGGCTACCAACTGTGAGGCAGTCCTACGCAGTTCACATAACAAGAACAGCAGTATGCCTGAGCAAAATGTTCAGTCATTTGCTCTTCATATTTTGCTTACGAAAGGAAAAAAGAGGGAGTGCTTTCCAAATAATAAAGCTTTGTCATCACTAAAGGCTTCTTCTGTTTGGCCCCGTGATACCTTTGGGAGAAATTAGCTTCCTGACTTGTACTGGAACAGCTGCCATTTCTTGGCTGCTTCTTGGTTTGAAAATGTGTATAAAAGCATTTTTGTGTCTGCGTGTGAATAGTCAATATTTCCAACATATTCAGGAACTTGGGACAACGAAAAAGGTATTCCCAAATGATTGTGCAGAAAACAATTGTTTGGTGTTCATTCTCCTAGAGACCAATTGCCAATTGCAATAGAAAATTTTAAAATGTTCGTCAATATTGCTCACCCATATTTCATTTTCCTTCCCTTTGTCTTGAGGCAGGAATGGCCACTCCTCTTGGGATCTAGTATATCCACTGCTGCCTATGTTGAATTCCTCACTACCAAATATAAGTGGAGGCAGTAGAGGTGAATGTTCAGGAGCATAGCTCAGTCGGTAGAACATGAGACTCTTAATCTCATGGTTGTGTGTTCGAGCCCCGCATTGGGCAAAAGGGATCTAGAGTAGATGACCCTCTACAATTCTAAATCAAGCTGCTTCGGCAAGTAGGAAGCACAACACTGCTTGACTAAACTCTACTACTGAGACTTTGGTGAAGTCAAAAACTGTAAGTCCTGTGTGTGTGTGTGTGTGTGTGTGTGTGTGTGTGTGTAGTTTACCAGATCACCCTTGTTGACATGCAGATGTACTTCTAGGCACAAAGTAAGCACTACAGAAATTATGAATGGTGCATGTGACTGTAACTTTTGCAAACTGTTTTCCAGTCTTTTATTATGCTGATGGTCGCATAAGAACTTCATCATGAGACAGGTCTCACTCTCACCTCCCACAGGTGGAGAACTTAAGACTGAATTGCCTAAAAGAATGCCTGGTTCACAGGACAAGCCTAGCCTTGGTTTAGTGAGACTGCACAATTGTATAGACTCCCGACAAGGAGGCCAAAGCCTTGATTACACCTTGTGAGAGCTGAACCATGAGTTCCTGTTTGTATCTTAGGCTCAACATGACACAGTAGCAGAAAGGACCACGGAGGAGCAAAACTAGGGAGGTGTGAGCACCTCTCTGGGAGCCTACATGCTCATATGGTCTCACTCTCATGTTGTGTGAACCAGGACAATGAGCTCATGGTAGAGACCAACATGCCACCACTTTAAACCAGCTGCAGATTGTTGTTTTGTTCCCCTTCACAGGTGCATTCTGCGTGTTGGTGGTGGACCAACCAAACATCATTCCCCTTTATTAGTTTTCCTGCGACGTTTTCCCAATATTGTTGCGTTATTGCTGTTTGGAAGAGCACACTTGTGCAACGAAAGCAGCACCTTCACTTTTTGGGACATTTATGAAATGTTCCAAGAGTTCAACAGGGCATTATGGGGCATGCACAGACTGGAAACAAAGCAGATGTCTAACTAAAAACTTTTGCAAGCACACAGCATTGAAGGTGGGATTGCATGGAGACACCCAGATATCATCCCGAGAAGAAGTCTTCATGAATAAATAGGGTGTGGGGAGAGAGGAGGGGCTCCCTGTCTTACTCTGGCTTCAAAAGCACAGTGGATTAATAAATGGACCCCAACAATTTTTAAAATAATTTATTTCTTTGGTTTTTCAGATTAAAATTTTGCATTCATATATCGACTATAACATAAAAAGAAGATTCCAAGAAACCTCTTGGACTTCCCTCCTCCCCTTTGTGGGTTCTATTGTTAATCATTTCCTCCTGCATCTTTTATGATAATCCAAATCTTTTACATCTCCATTGTGTCCAAAGTTCACCATTCAGCTACCGGTACAAGTGATATTCCAAACCTACTAACGGTGTTAACTGTTTACCAGCGGCAGAGCTTCATGCTCCGGCACAAAGGTGGGGGGCAACGAGCAGGCAGGGGCTGATGCATGTTCTGGGGCGTGGAGCGTCCCCCACACGGGCGTGGTGCACATCCTGGGGGCATGGCACGCCGTCTGCGGGGGCGGGGTGCACATCCTGGGGGCGTGGCACACCGTCTGCGGGGGCGTGGCACCCAGTGCGGGCAGGAGGGCAACTGCAATGGCACCCCACCGGGATGGCGCTGTTGGGGGCAGTGCGCTCTCCCCGCACTCCTATCCCTCCGCCAGTGCTGTTTACAATGGTTTTTAAGATAGGCTATAAATTTTCCCCATTTCCTTATTAAAATTTTGGTCTTCCTGATTTCTGACTCTTCCGGTCATTTTAGCTGTTTCGGCATAATCCATCAACTTGATCTGCCTTTCTTCTCTGGTAGGGACTTTTATCTTCTTTCCATCTCTGGGCCAATAACATCCGTGGCCTCATACATAGATAGTCTTTTCTGCTCCCTTGGGATCTCCGCACTTAGAATTCCTAAAAGGAAGGATTCGGGGTTCGTTTGTTTTTAGCAAAAAACAAAACAAAAACATTTTAAAGTGCGCACACACTCTTCAGATTGCCCCTACTATCCCTCCAGAAGCCCTTGGCTGAATGGGAGGGGTCTCCTCTGTCTTTCATCCCGGGGACACAAACGACGGCACGGTTCCGACGCCTCCTCCCTGTGGAGGACTTCCCATGGGGGCAGCCATTCAAAGGCCAAAAAGGGACAAAAGAGTTTACGGTCCGCTTCTTATCCGCGAAGGGGTGCCGTTAACCCGAAGTGGAACAAATGGTGGCGGCAGGTAGCGAGTGTGCAAAGGAGGTAGCAAGGGACCGGAGATTTCCACCAGACCCCGGCAGGCCGGCGGAAAACTCGCTCCGGAGTTTGCAGGAAGGCTGGAGGGGCCGGCGGAGAGAGCCGCGAGAGCAGCTTCAGGTGACCCCACCCGCCTCCCGGCCTTTCCGCCCCCCGGCCTGCCGCCGCCCCACCCCCGAGCGCCGTCCCGCCGGAGGGGCCTGTCTCCGCCCCCTCGCTCCTCACGCCCTTATTTAACTCCGCCGCGCAACAGGGGGAGCGGCTCACTCTGCCGTCCCGCCGCTCGTCTCCTCCTCGCGCCGCCTCGGGTCTTCCCCCTCCGTCACGATGCGCTCCGGACTGCTGCTGCCTTTGGCCCTGGCTCTGTGGGTCAGCGTCTCTTGGGCTGCCACTCGGACCCCTTACCAGCAGATCTTGCATCACAGCCGGATCCGGGGCAGGCATCAAGGGTAAGTCTCTGAGCTTAAATTGGGGGGCGGGGTGAGGGAGCGATCTGGTGATCCACCCAAACCGTGGGACCCGGCGTCTCTTGCACGCTGGCGACGCGCGTGTGCCTCGCTCGGGGAAAAGGCGGGAGGCGGTTTCCACACGTTCGCCTCAGAACGGATGTGCGACGGTTTGGGGAACGCGAAACAGCGGCCGCAGGATGGGCCGAAAGTGTTTCGCTGTCGCCCTGCTGCTTACCGAGTTTAGATTATTTTTTTAGATCTTAGTTTAGATTTTGGGTTACGCAGAAATGGCTCTTGGTCCAAAAACGCATCTCCTGTTCCTGTGTAATTCATTTAAGGGATGGTCGGAGGGGCAAGCGTTTGGAAAACGAAGAGAAGATCCCAATCCATGGATTAAAAAGCAAGTTTTAAACAGCTGGGGGTCTCACTTGGATTATGGTCAATGGGGATCAAATGGCTTGTGGAGATGAGCTGTGTTTCCCAAAAGAGTGAGGTTCTTTCTCCTGCCAGTTACTTATTCTCCATTAGGTAGGTCTGAAAGGATAGGAGGCAAGATTGTATCTTTTTGGGGTTTTTTGCATTTACTGCAGGGGATGATTTGGGTAGTCTGTTTTCAAGTTACACAGAACTCTTCTTGCCTAGAGAAGAGTGCTTGTAGGAGTTGAAGGTTGGCTACCCTTGAGGCACAGTATACTGGCACTAACCCCACACCCACCTTTTATGGACTGGCTGCACCTCTCACTGTCTCTCTCTCTTTAAGGACTGCATCCAATATTGTGTTCAGATGACTGAAAGTCAATCCAGTTCATGCCAACGTTTGCCTTACATTTAAATGGACAACGGTTCAGTTAGCCAAGTGTTTGTCTAACTGTTCATTTGTGCTCACTATTCCAAACTTACCCCTGCCAAGCCAGTTCTATAGATAAAGTGAACTAAGGCAGAACAATAAATGTGGTTGCTTCTCCCCCTGACCCCCCCATTATTTTTAAATTGCTCAGTGTCCAGGCCAGCTATGTTAGTTTGGCACCTGAGGCAGAAAAGCCCAGTAATGACTCTTTCCCCTTCCTAGCAGTAAAAATGCAAGCAATAATAGCCTAAATTAAATGACACTCAAAATCATCTACCTGAGGTAGTCGCCTCATTCTGACTAACAGTAGAGCTGGTTAACATTTCTGTCCTAAATGGCAAGAACATGTATAAGCTCTTTAAGCACAGCTGTTGAAATAGCACATTTTAGGCTCGTGCCACTAGTGAATTTAATGAGGCTGATAGCATTAAGGGCATACTGAAACCAAACAAATGTGAATCAAACCAAGCTGATACATGCAGGAATTGAAAGCCTTCAGGAAGGCTGTGAGTACGAAGGAAACAAATCACTTTAGTCATTTGGGGGCAAATTCTAAAAGGCCTATTTGTTTCCTCCTAAGTATTTATATAGATTTTGCTGCACTACAGATCCCATCCTCCATGACAGTTGGCTATGCTAGCTGTGGCTGATGGAGGCTGAAGTTCAAGACTTTTGGAGGGACAGATTGAGAAAGGCACTACTACAATAGGAGCTGATATGTCAGAGGGATCCAAGTGTTGATAGAATGCAGTTCTCTAGATGCTCTTTTCATTGGTGTGTAAACAGTCACAAGTGTGGTCCTTTTAGGGGCATTCAATTCAGAGAATTCTGGTGCAAGTTGGGAAGCAACAGGCAGGCACAGGCTTAGCTGTGAATGGGCCCTGGGATTCCTTTCCTCGGGGACCATTAGATAGATCATAATACTTATCCTGACCCTCACACAAAGCACTTCACTTTCTACATTAAGACTAAGTCACCTTGACGGCTTCCACCTAAGCAGTGTGATTCATTATTAACCCATCAAGGGTGATGCCCACTAGCATTTATTTTTTAAAAAAAAAAAACAACCACCCACCCACAAATTAACTTAAAAACAAGGAAACAACTGGATGAAATTAAATGCACAACTATCAAGGGCAAGTACCAGTAGTTCTGATAGCCAGAAATGCTGCTTCTATTTCATAGATCAATGTGGAATTGACATTGCTCGTTTCCTGCCTTCCAAGAAGTTTAGGGGAGCATTTTATCCTTCTAATAGCTTGGTGGTGTAGGCTAGGCTGAGAGATAATGATTGCCCAAAGCCAACAAATAAGCTCTGTAGCTAAGTGAAGATTTCAATATGGGCTTCCCACATCCTATCCCAGCACTGTATCATTGTTAACACAGGGACTAGATTCTGTATCTTGATTAGATCCTGCGTTAGCCACTGTTTTATCATCACCTTTCCTCATTCACAGTCACCCACACACTCACTCGGTAGTATAAGGTTCATTTTTCTTTGTTGTGGTGTTGTATGTGAATATCCCAAACAGATGGGTGGAACTGGTCACTTGCATGCTGACTTTTTAATATGAAATACCAATGCAGTCAGCTCAGTCCACATCATTGCTTCATTTTTGCTCTTTCCTTCTCTCTCACACACGTCACTATGAGATTCCTATCGCAGGGTGAAGGGGAAAGAAAAGCACTCCTCATGCAAGTAGCTCATCCTTCTATTGTTTGCCCCCTGTGGTTACTTGAAGGAAAGGCCCTTATTGCATTACTTGGTGTTTTTCATCATTATCATCCGTCAGCTGATTCGCAAGCAGTGCTAAACCAAAACCATAGCTTGGTGCAAATGCGTAAGTATGCAGGATCCCATAGAGAGCTGCTTTGCTCCTCTGTCCTGCTGCTGTGATGTAAAGCCATGGTGTGTTATCTGAGCCAAAGTTTATGGTTTGTCGCCTTCCCCACAAACCATGGGCTGTTGCCAAGATTTGCCTTTGAGTTTACAGTGGCCAAGATCGCCTCTCTGGGCACCTTCACACTTGTGCATTTGTGTCAAGCCACACAGAAGCCTTCTCCACCCCCAGTCTGTTTCTGTCTCTGTGTGTAAACTGTTCCCCATGAGCTTCCTTCTATCCATGGGTGATGAACTTTGATGCAGGAAGGTAGCAGGCAGGCTCTCTTCCAAGCCCTGTCAATCAGCTGTCCTCCATATCCTTTTCCTGATCAAAACTGAAGTAGGGTTAATTTAAATTGGATGAAAATTTCTTCCTAAGTTATAACTCGCATCCGCTCACACGGGATCACTTGCCCTAGTGGAAATGGACAAAGTTTGAATGCATTCAAAGGAAGGGTGCAATAGAGGTGGGGGAAATCTAACCTGGCTTAGTGAAGAGAAAGGTCTTTCACATTTCAGCTTCATTTATGATTTATAGTCTGATCTCATGGAAATTTAAACTGTGGGAGTAATGATTCCTTCTTTATAAATACAGTGCTTCTTTTAAGACTTATTACCGGTATTGACAAAACATCTTTGAATGCCAGGGTATGTATAGGGGACTCAATATATATATATTTCTCTCCTTTACCTGTAGTCCCAATGTGTGTGCTGTGCTGAAGCTCATGGGAACAAACCAGAAATACTTGCCAAACTGCAAAATGTGGTACCATAGGAAAATCTGCGGCAAATCAACGTAAGTACTTGAGTGGTTTGAAGAAAATACAGTGCTGTGAAGCAGATGGATCTCTTTTGGTTTTGGGGTGCTGTGCAGCAGATGTCCTGTGCTTCTTGTTACCTAGCAGGCCAAACATAGTTTACCAGCTTCACAGCTGCCCTGTTTTCATAGTACCAGGAGTGCTGTAAAAGCAAGAGGTCTATCGAGCCCCTGAGATGCACAAGACACTTTGGGGTTTCCTTTCTCAGAAATCTGCAGAAAACCATAGTGTGCCATTTCCAACTCAGGTCTACAAACCAGATTTTGATATTGGTTTGCTATCTTGCTTGCAGGATAAACCCAGATCGGAGAAAGTCAATCACACTGCACGAATGGCAGCACATTATCCTAAATTCTCATTGCTCAGTAGTAAAATACATGCTTTGCATACAGGAGGTCCCAGATTCAAATTCCAACTATCTGCCCCTAAGACTGAGAAAGTCCCCTGTCTAGGGAATTGATGCCTGTCAGTGTATACCGTATTGGATTAGAGTGGCCATGCTTCAAGTAAGTCAGTTTCCTAACACTGATTTACTTCCGGTGTCACTTCTGATCCACCCTTATATAAGAACATAAGAAGAGCCTGCGGGATCAGGCAGTGTCCCATCTAGTCCAGCATCTTGTTCTCACAGTAGACAACCAGCTGCCTCTGAGAAATCCAAAAGCAGGACTTGAGCACAACAGCACTCTTATCTTCCTGTGGTTTCCAGCAACTGGTACTGCCTCTGACGCCCCTAAATCATTGCTTTGCAAGTTTTAGGGACTTTCTTCTTAAAACCTGCTTTATGACTTTAAATAGCTGCTTTGACCTGCATCTCCCTGAAAGATGGTGATTAAGTGACTCCTTCTGGCAGAAGAACAGAATTCCAAATTTGCAAATCAATTTGTACGCCTGGTCATTCATCTCCTAAAACAAACAGTCCTTAGATAATGTTGTCTCAATGTTCTGTTGACATAAAAATATTAACTGAGGAAAACATGCAGCCACATATGAGAAGCCTTTCTCAGAGTGTGGGCATCTGCACTAATGGATGTGCAAGGTATCAATTTTTATGTAGTACTTTGAATTCCTGGACCCACTTCAGTCTGGAAAGAGCTAGTGAGAATGGGGAATGGATGTGGTTGTTGTCAGAGGTAGGTTAGCGGACTGGATAGATTACTAAACTTGAGTTTCCTAGTAATTCATAGTGCCTCCATGTAAATCAGACACAAGATTTATCATGATCCCTTTTCCTGGGATTATCCCTTATACTGCATAGCACAGTGGTATCTTCTGTTCTTTTGAATTTATTGATGGTAAACAGGGGTGCTTTCTGGGGAGATAATTTCCTTGTAGAGAAAATGATTCACACTGTCACGTATGAAAGACATTGCAAGTCTGTTTTGTCATAATGACATGGGTTTGTGTAGATCAAGCGTATGCAAAACTATCCAGCCTTTGTTTGCAGCCCCTTCAGTCGCACGAGGAAGACTTTCAAATCAGTCTGATGCCTGTCCCTGCAGATGTTAGCATTCAATAGACCTTGCATAAAGCACCCTAGGAAAGTGGCCTCAACACATCCTCTTGGAAGGGGCAGTCTGCACCTAATTATGAATGTGTGCAGTGCTGGCTGACTGCCAGGCATGAGTTGAAGCCTGCTAGTCTTTCTTCCAGGAAAGGTGTAACCTCCACGGGGTCACACAAGCTCCAGGAAAAAATGGAATTTGGGGAGGGCGGGAGGAGGGCGGAATGAAACAGTCTTTTTAAAGTTTATGGAAGACTCCAGACAGCTAAATTCACTTGAGTGACTGTTACGTTTGTCAGCAGTAATAGTAAGTGTAATTTTCTAGATATGCTTAGACAAATGCAGGGATTACAGAAACACTTTTCCAGGGAAACAGAAGTGGGTCAGTGAAAGTTATGTGACCAAGTATCTCCTTAGAGGTGGAAAATGACATTCTCTAAAAATGGCATTTTAAAAACTCCATATCATATGGTGAAAAGAGTGTTTAGCTAACATTAAAGGAACTGAGTATTTCTCAAGGAAAGGGTGAAAACTCTATCCCTCACCCCACCCCACCCACTTTTTTAAAACTAGGTTTTTCCCCCCAATGCAGACTTAGGACCAATGAACGTTACCATAACAGTGTGCTTGCTATTTCTGCATAGTTGGAACAGGGCCAGCCTAAAATGGAGCAGAAAATATGACTGCCCCCTCTACCAGTCAAGGTGCACAGTACCCAAGTCTGGTAAAATTATTTTGATGCAGGAAACCTCACAAGCACCTCTCTCCTTCCCTGGCAGTAAAAATACAATAGCAATAAATTAAATAAACTATCCATTTGCTGTCCTTCCACGAAACCTTCAAATCTTCTACTTGAGGTGCTTACCTCACTCGTGTCATGTGGTTGGGCCAGTCCCAAAGTTCATTGCTGGTGTGGATATTTAGCTTGCAATCCAGCCAACCTTTGTGGATATTAAATATGCAATTCAGCCAACCACTGCAGAGAGCAGAATCCAGTAACTAGAGTAAGCAAGAAGAAAACATTCTCTGTGAACGGAAGTGGGAAGGCTATACTTTCAACCAATGGCATTAAAATTAAAAACGTAGAGCAATTTCAAGCAGGGCAGCCACCAATCTAGTGCTGGACTGAGGAATAGAAGAACAGTATGGGAATAGATACAGAGCTAAATCTAGCATAGCATTAGGCATGCGTAAGCTCTTCAGTTTCAATGGGCTTAAGCAGACCTAACTTCTTGTTGGATTTAGGCTGTAGGAAATGATTTCTTGACGGGATTGTCAAGCAGCACAAGGAGCCAGATCTTTATGGTGCTCAAATAGAACTATACTGTTTACAAAAGGAAAGTTAGAATATGTTTGCACTTTTTAAAACTTTGGGATGAGACATAACAGCTCCCCCTCCTGTTCTCCCTACCGTCCTATTATCCATGTCTTGCAATAATCATGACTCTAGGTTGGTGCAACAGCAGATGGGAGAGGAGGTTGGGCAACATGCTGGATGGAGCGACCTTCAATGGTTCCATCTCCCACTGTATTGAGACACGTGCAAGAACTCAGGGACATGACCTGGCAATGCTTTTCATAGGCCACTATTTCTTATGCAGCTGGGAACTCCCATCAACCCAAGATAGCAGCCATATTACTGTTTACATGACCACTGATCCCATAATGATGAACATGTGAGTCAGCCATCCCTTATCTTGCCAGGGACTGTTTTGCTTCTCACATGTATAAACAAATCAGAAATTGGATTGAGTTTGGGAACTTGATTAAGAAGTTCCTCTCTGAACTTTCCTTTGTTGACTGTTGAGTTGGAAATCCAAAAGGCATCATGTTATGCTTGATAGGATTTCAGTGCTGTTTCCTGCAGATGGCCTTCAAAACATGAACTCTTTTACTAAGTGAGCCTTAGGAAGTAGCCCTGAAATTTTTAATAAAAAAGGTTTATGGAATGCAACAGGTAGAAACACGACAAAAGAAATCTGTTTATGTGCAGAGTGTATGTTTTCCTTTGCCCTTCCCCAAATTCCCTGCACTTTCAGTCTATCTTGCATTTTTGGTGTATACCTTGTCCTTTAGTCATCACAGTTTGTGGTTTCTCACTTCCTCTATTAAGCCAGATGGCGGATGGGATCACATGTCCATTTACAGCAAGAGTGAGGCGGGAGGGAGGCTCTAATCTAATGGGTATATATGACATACCCATTAGCATGCAAATAATCATGTAAACAGAACCTTGATATCAGTTGCCGTGTGTGTGTGTGTGTGTGTGTGTGTGTGTGTGTAAAATGGAGAACTTAATTGTTCTCCAGCAGAATAAACTGGAGATTCTATACTGCACCTCTTTGTTGATGGGAGAAGAGGAGAAAAAAAAGGATGGCTCTGACATGAGCCCTTTGCTTCCATTCAGATCCATAATGCAATTACTCTTTGATCCGAGAAGAATGTGGCTGTCCATACTGTGCAGCTGGAGGGTGTGTCTCTCATCATGTACATATTTTCCTTCAGCACGGATTTGCCAAACGCATTTGTGATGAGCCATTGGACTAAAGGGAACTTTATGATCATTCAGCAAAAATGTTGATACTAGAATCATAGTAGTAATTGTCTGTCTAGCATGGACTTGTCCAGGCTTTGATGAATTAGTATATTTAGAGGAGAGTGCCACGATACGAGCAAACCATTTTAGGGGACATTGAGCTGGTTGTAATTTGGGGGATCAGTTGAGCATTCCCATTCTCCACAATATTGATACGCAAGGGGGTGCTACAAGGCGTGCTAGTCCTGTACTCATCAGGACCAAATTAGGTTGCACACCCCACATAGAGAGGCTTCCTGCATTTATCCATATCCATGGATACCCACAGGATTCAGACCGCATTAGAGCATGCCTGAACAGGAATGTCTTAAAACACCTTCAACGTGCCAACAGGCTTGGGTAAATTTCTCAGGGCAGCCTTTCACTCTTTAACTGTGTTCTTTGGTACAGATACATGATCACAAAATGCATGCGCTGAGAAGCATACGCGTATATAAAGGCTTTCTCTTTACAAGATATGGAAGGAGCAACTGAGAAATGACTAGGCTTCTGTTTCTGTGTATTTTTAAGGAGGACTATGATGACTTGTATATTCTTGTACTCACTCATCTGTACTGACATGCTGTTTACATATTTTGCACTTGGATAGAAAGAATAACCCATCCTAACCCCAACAAAACAAATAATAATGCAACCCCAACAACAAAATTACATGGCAGAAAAGACCTCCTTCCTAGGTCCCAGCCAAGCTGATCTCCCTAGTGTAGGGGCCCTCTCCTATATCAGGGCTCATATGGGAAGAGATGCGCTTGGGACATTGCCAGTACCATGTTGAGAGGTATATAGTGCACCTGCAGTTTACTGATGTTCTCAGATGTACATTAAAAGCAAACAAACCCCTGTACCTCGGTCTCAATTATTTGGGCCATCAAGTCAAGGATATCTGGAATAAGAGGTAGTTCAACATTATATAGGAAGCTGCCCTATGCCACGTCAGACAAATAGTCCATCTAGGTCAGTATTGCCGACACTGATTGGCAGAGGCTTGCCAGGGTTTTAGACTGGGGGCATTCCAGGGCTTGACAGAAACTGAACCTGGGGCTTTCTGCATGTAAAGCGGATGCCCCACTGCTTAGTTACAGCCCTTCCTGAATATTTGGTTCAACTCTGAAGAGTTCTGTTGTTCTATTGTTTCTTTAAAAAAAAAAAAAATCTGTATTCCACCCTCCCCTTCTGTTTTCAAACAAGAAGCTCATTTCAACACTTGTCTACTGTGGAGTCTCAATAGAGTCTAGCGGTTATGAATCACTGGCACAGACACAGCTAATATAATTAGAAACATTTGCCTCAACAGGGTTGCCCTCTCTGTGTTTCCCTCTGGATGTCCTATTGCAGAATATTAATTTGGAAGGCATTTAAAATGTCTGCAAAGAAGAGTTGCTGATGGTAGGTGTTCTCTCCTTCATACGTGAGGGTGGGAACATCTGCCAGCCCAGAGAATATTAAGTTAGATGTGTAGAATGTGGGTTCAGATCCCTGCTCAGCCACAAAGCCACTTTGGTTAAGCCACCGTTGCTTGGCCTATCTGGAAGAGCTGCCAAGATTATAAAGCAAGTGGCACATTATGACGTGCTGTGTGCGAGGTAGCACACAGCCAATTCTCACTCCTGTCACTAGGTGCTGTGGGGCTCTACCCCACACCAAGCAATGGCACCATGTGGCACTAGGATTGTTGGATGGAACTGTGGATGGTTGCAGCTGAGACATTCACACAATAGAAACTTCATGACTCGGAGAAATGGGTTGCACAAAGAGTACATTTCCCCATGTCTTCTGCATTTATTCAGTGTGGGGAACTTATTGAGAGAGGTACTATTTTATCTTTCTGTCCTGCTGGACATTCGCCTCCAACCACTTGCTTGCTGGCCTCAAAGTATTTACCCTCCAGCTTTCATATCTGCTACATACAAAGCTCCCTGAATCATACCTTGTCCATCAAGGTGAGCAACCAAATATGTTTAATTACTGTTCCTACAGGTTTCCTGCAAAGCTGTTTGATACTCAACCATCATCTTTCTTTCTCTGGTCAACACCACTGGTCTCATTATTCTTCTGCACATCTAAAAGCCCACCCCACATCTCACTTGCATGAATT
Organism: Darevskia mixta; assembly: GCA_034641385.1. Lineage (NCBI taxonomy): Eukaryota > Metazoa > Chordata > Lepidosauria > Squamata > Lacertidae > Darevskia > Darevskia mixta. The sequence continues at coordinate 39,700,626 of JAWWNH010000013.1, read as the reverse complement.
CTCCTACCCTGCCACCCAATTTGATGTTATTTTATTCACGATGGTCACCAAAGTATTATAACCATCTCCATTCCTACCAGCCTCCTTGGATGTTACGTTCTGCAGAGGCGGCTTTCTTAGCAGTTCCACTAGTCTTAGAAGAATATTCTAAAATGTATGCATGTGTTTTGGTACTCCCCCCACCCACATAACATTTGAAGAACTGCAAAGCTAGAGTATAACTGTGTTTTGATCCATATCTTAAACTGGGAAGTGCAAATCAGAAGGGCTTGCTTAAAAATGTGGGCCATAAAATAAAAAAATCCTTGGGCACCCCTAAAATCAGCTACTTTGAAATATGTAGTTGAAGTGAAGACTTCACCCTGCTGCCTTCATAAGGCACAGGGCATTCTTTTGGATATTCAGCATTTTGAATGTGCTCTTATGTTGGAAGCAGATCTGATACAGAAGTTGGTTTGTATAATTGTCAGCCTATGTTTGGATAAGTTGTGGATAAATTGGCCTTAGAGCAGAGGCAGCTTATGTGACATCATGGTGTTTTATTAACTGTACAGTGAAAGCAGAGCTCTGTTTGGTTAATTATGTAACTTTCCAGAGTTGGATACTGCAGGGAAAAGGAAGATTTTTCCCCCCCGCTGATAGATTTATATGTGCTTTATGTTTTGTTTTGCCCGTTCCATAGCCAACCTGGAATTATTTGACAACCTGTCCCACAAAAATGTAAACAATAGCTTTGCTACTTGATAATTAGAAATGAGATTTCATAAAACTAGAAGAGGGTGGTTTGTCCCTTCTGTCATTAGGGCTACATCAGACAAGCACCACTGATTCCCTCCCCTTCTACAGTCATGCATTTTGGTTCTTGAACATGTAAAAAAAATAATCTGCCTAATTTTATTTCTGCTTTTGGCATCTTTATACTGCTGCTGTTTCCTGAAGCTCATGGGGCCACCACTGTGCTCACAGACAAGGCAGGTTCTTGTGTGGACTGCCATGCCTCCATTGGAGGAGTGCGAGAGTGGCTGCCATTATTTACATCCTTGTGGATGTGGCTCCATTGTTCACATCCCAGCATAGCAGGAGCCCCATGAGCTTGCAAGGCAACTAATGAACCAGCCCTGCAGCTGCTGCAGCCACATACATTGTAGCTGCTGTCTCTATGCAAAGCACTTAACGTCATTAGCAAAGCTTTATGTGATCATATATTCTGGTATGTGGTTGCATGAAGAACACAATGGTTGCTTGTTTGTGTGGGAACCAGCCCTTGGAGTTTCATGATATTAGATCCTTTTTTAAACAAACAAACACAAAAAACACACAAAAACAAACAAACTATGTGCTTCATTGCTATTCTCCTGTTACTTTTGAATTTATATCCTTTTTTAGCCACATGAAATGATTTTTTCAGCCTTGGGGTGGGTGGCGATGATACTGTTTCTGAAATCAAAATATGTGGATTTTGTTACAACAAACTATTACTCTTGACCAGGCCGATACATTTAAGCTTATTTTTATTACTTTCACTTTAAATTAACTCTGAGATGCTAAGAATAACTGGGAGGGGAAGCAATGGCCAACACAAGCAAGGATTTTCCACACATTTTGGAGTCAACGTCTGATTTACTAATGGAAAAAGATTTCCCTTAAAACCACCCACCAAATAAGGCAGGAAATGTGGGGTTAGAAGCCATTTGAGTATATAGGACAGACACTCATGGTGTAAGCGGGTACTGATAGGGGAGTTGTTGACTTAGTTATATCTCAGAGGAGCCAAACATTCAAATTATCACTCATTGCTAATCAGACATCATAAGCACAGTATATAAATGTAACACTGTTCACAGAATATACTAGTGATTTGTGCAGCTTGTTGATTCTAAACACTGGGTCCAGTGGTCCTCTAGGAACTGAATTTGGTGCTTTCATTTCATTTAATTGCTGGGGGGAAAATGATGTTTCTGTAACCTTAAGAAAGGAAAACTTAACTTTTCTAGCCTCTGTTAGTTTGTATGGAAGCAGAAGAGAGCAAAATCTGTTGAGAGTATCCCAGAACAATTGGGTAAATAAAACATAACAATATTTTTATAGTAAGAATGTGAAGAAAAGAGGCAAATAGTGTGGAGATAGTTATGGGTAATTATCACCCTTACATGCATTTTGCTTTGACACACAGAAGAATTGTGTGTCCAGTCATGGGAGACAATTTATATTCTTGTATTATTTGAAGTGCTCATTTGGAATAGCACTGAGATGATTTACTTACTTCTGATGTGTATGGGCTTTGGAAGAGTGATGAGTGGCTGAATATGATGGTTATCGTGATTGGTTATGTTGAGCGTGCTCCAACTATAGTTAGTTTAACACTGCAAAGCCCGCAAAAGGTGATTGATTTTATGACAAATTGGGGGGAGTGTTACTGTTGCTTAGCCTATGACTGAGAGAGGCATGCTGACCAGTTCAAAATAAATAGGGAGTAGAGAAGATCAAAAATATTGCTTTGTTTTCGTTAATGTTTTATTTAATGGTACATATTTCTGGGAGCCAGGAGTAACCCGGAAACCAGAAGGTCAGTGCTCAGTAACCAGCATATCAGTCTGAGAAAGGAGGCAGGAGCTAAACCCAAAGAAAGGAGGGAAGGGAGTCAGAGGAGATAAGATTCTGACCCTAGTGGTCTGGAAACCATCAAGCTATTACTCAAAAGCAACCTTGCTATGACCCAGGGAACTCAATGCAGCACAGAGTTGAGCTGAGAGCACAATATAATCTACAAGAAAGGCTTATTGGAGCCCAAACTCACCACAACTTGAACCAGGAATATCTGAACAGCTGATCTAAGTGCTTGCCTCGGCTGTGATGATGTGCTGCAGCAGACATAACCAACATCTGTGTGGCCACAGGCTGCTCTGTTTGCAGATAAGTGTTTGGAGGCTGGAAGTACCGTATATTTTGCTGCACACACTGGCTTTACCATTGGGTCGGGGGGAAGCTCCTTTAAGAGATGGGCTGGAAGCAGCAATGAGTGAAGGTGTGTGAGCAGCTGCAGAGAGAGGGAATGAGGTGGGACAGGCTACAGGATCAACCCAAATCCTGCCTTAAATCACAATGAAATGCTTGTCAACCAGGAGCAATTGGGGTGGGGTGGAGTGGGAGAAGCATCACCAGAACTCTTGTGACATAACTGTAGCGGCTTATAAATCATTGCTATTAGTTCTTTCAGGCCTCTTGCCAGTTGCTTTGAAGCGGAGGTCACTTCCAACGCATCCCCTACCCTCTGCAGGGTCTTCCCAAGCAGATCCGTCCACGTTTAGACTGCCCTCCTGAGTTTTGTGTACATTATGTTCCTGGCCTATTATCCGCACTTCATTAACCTCCCATCTCTCTATAAATAAGCCTTTGGGAAACGACGTCAGTTCTCGAGAATTCTTTAGGTTAAACTTTGGGTGGACCTGCCTTTAATCATTTCTTTGTGTTTATTCCAGTTTTGAACCAAAGTGCTGTCTAGACTTTGAGAGAATATACAATTGGCTCTTTTGTGTCCAAAAAGAACAATTAAGGAATACAAAGTATGTGTGTGTGGTTTTTTTCTAAAGAGAAAGTAGGGTAGATGAGATTGAAAAGTTGTACCAGTGGGGTGTTGAGATCTCTAGAAGTCAAAGAAAGCAATTTAGCCGTTTCCCACATGGAATATATAATGTCTAGACAATCAGTCTGCATTTTTTGGTGTAATTTTGCTTGGAAACTATGACACATAATTTATTTGCTTCTATAACTCTTGTACAGATATTTGCTACATGCTAAATTTTAATTACCTCGAAGAACTTTGTTTCATTCAATAGTGTTTCCCCTGCTTATTTTTATGACATATGAAATAGTTTTACCCTTGACCTCCCTCTCCAGAATACATATAGAGAGAGGAGTGTGTGTGTGTGTGTGTGTGTGTGTGTGTGTGTGTGTGTTTTCTTGGGTATACTTCCTTTCAACCAATTTTACAACTCAGGTCAGCAGTCAGCACACTATTATTCTTTGCATTTTTGTCACTGAAATTAAATTGTCCAGTCTCTTCTAAATGTTGTAAAGCTAGAAATAATACAACCCTTGGGAAATCATGAACCTGCTTTCCTTATGAATATTAAAGCATGGTCTGTTGCTGCCTTTTAAAAAAATTGCATTAATGTAGGAAGCATTTTTTGTAAAGTGAAATAAAAAAGTTGGTACATAAATTGTAGCTTAATTAAAGTGTGGTCTACTATGGTGACTTCATTTAATAGCATTCAAGAGCAGAGAAAGAGCCAGCCAAGAGCTATTAAATCTATCAGACAGTTCATTAGTGTGTGCAATTGACCAGCTTCTGTTTTTTCTCTAAAGCCTCTGAACACAACTAATTGGCTTAGCTGCTTGGTTTATATCGCAGAAGAGCATTTGCTGCTTTACTTATCTTTCTGCGCTCAACATAATTGATGTGTCCCCTGTGCCCATCCAAATAAGTACAGAGGATAAATGAGGCCATCTACATCAAGGGAATAATTAATTCCTAATGTTCAAGGCTGAGAGCTCTAATTTGATCCAAGGAAGCAAAAAGTGTGTCTCAAGGAGAGAAGTATTATTCCAGAACTGGTGGGCCCATGAGAGAAAACACTAGGTTGCTTCGTTAAGATAATAAACATAATGGAATTACAATGTTATCCAAACAATGATTAAATGTGGTGTACTAGGCCAGTGGTTCCCAAAATATCTTAATCTGCTAACAAAACACAGCACTTGCAAACTTTATTCCTTTTAAAGTGGACACAAAAGACTGTTACCAAACACTCTGCTTGTTCTTCAAGAGGCTCTGTACACCACAGCTAAACAAAGTAATTGAAAGCCACAACCCCATACATTGATTCTTAGAAGTGAGTTCAGTAGAACGTAGTCACAGGTAAGCAAGTATAGAACTGCAGCTTAACACTTTTAAGAAGTAGTAGTGGATTGCTAGAAGCGCCAAGGCAGAGGTGAGGCACCTGTGGCCCTCCATATGTTGTTAAACTACAATCCCCATGACCAATAGTTAGGGATCAGCATGACCAATAGTTAGGGATGATGGGGGTTGTAGTCCAGAGATATCCCTGCCATAAGGTTATCTCCCTCTTGGACTACTGCAATGCACTTATCCTTGAGGTACTTATCCTATTACACTGGCCGTAGCAAAATTTCTCTTGGAGGGCTAAAGTTCCTCTGTTGGCCAGTAAGGCTGCCCCTACAGCTTAGTAACTGCTGATACATACCATCGCTGTACTGTTTATTTTTGGTCTATGGACCGCAATGAAGCCTATGTGTATGTGAATATAGATTGTCTCGGTTTCTGTGTTTATACACCCATTGATGGATGGTTGGTGAAGGACCCTGTGTGAGAGGTAGGAAAGTGAAGATATTCCAGGGTGGGAAACTGGGGGAAGAATGGGAAGCTCCCAGATGAGTGACGGGAGGGTCCGCCTCTTTCTGTGTGAGACAAGGATTAAGATCTACCTTAAAGTGATGACTCTGTACTTTCTTTTCTCTTTCTGTTTTTGTTTTTATTAAGATTTTTAAAATTGTAAAAAGCCTTAATAAAATTTTATGGGGGGAAAGGATTGTGTTTGCCTGTTTTTATGGTGAGGAAGTGGTGTATGAATGGAAAATACATGCATACCTCATAGGCTGTTGCTGTGATTGCGATGTCCCGTTTTGAGAATTGCAAGTAGAAAGGTAATTCCAGTTCAGGTAGGTGTGAGCATGATTACTTGAGATGGGAAACCTGACTTGTATGAGCCATCCCTATAATTGCAGGCAAGCATTTGGACCACAATATAAAGTCTATATATGAACGGTAGTCAAATGCATAGAATGGGGGTACCTGTGCTACAATTTAAAAAGTCACAAAAGTCACAGCCTGATTAAATTCTGCTACTTAAGGTTGTGTGTCAGATTGCCGCCCCATGCTCCAAATAGCCTTCATGTGAACAACCTCATGCCAGGGAGGATTAAAACCCAGCCTTCTACTTATAATTTTCTACACACACACACTGCATCATTTAAGCATCATTTGTTATGATTTACTTTAAATTACAAACAACCACACCCATAAATTAGTAAAGAAACTATGAAAACACCAATAAACAGAGCGAATGGAACATAGCATAAAAGGCTGAAAAACAGTAAATATTCATTGGCAGATTCATCACCTGATATGCTTGTGACAAACAGCTCACCATTCATGCAAATAATGTGATCTTCCATCTATAGTATGCTGTGGTGTGGTCTTTTGGAGCTCTGGGCCATGCAACCAATTGAAATTGGCATGACAGCTAGCCATTGCTTTGACTATGCTGCATTTCTTTCTCACTGCAGAATGATTACCTACGAATGTTGTCCAGGATATGAAGAAGTTCCAGGGGAAAAAGGCTGTCCAGCTGGTAAATCAATTGAAGTACAAACTAATACCTTGTGCAAATTTGGGATGGTGTGGGAGCGTCAGTGCATACATTGATTCAGCCAGTGAACCTCACAGGTAGCTTTCAGTGAGGAGGCGATGTCTTGCCTAGTATAGTTTCCAGACATTATGATGGGAGTAGTAGCAGCTCATTTAATCCCCAGGCTGCTTTACTCATTACATTTTGGGAGTACAAAACACAGCCAGTAACCAACAATGCAAATCCAGTGTTAGTCATATGCAGACGAGACCCATTGAAATCAATGCACTTAAGTTACTTAAAGGTAAAGGGACCCCTGACCATTAGATCCAGTCGTGACCGACTCTGGGGTTGCGGTGCTCATCTCGCATTATTGGCTGAGGGAGCCGACGTACAGCTTCCAGGTCATGTGGCCAGCATGACAAAGCCGCTTCTGGTGAACCAGAGTAGTGCACGGAAACGCCGTTTACCTTCCCGCCAGAGCGGTACCTATTTATCTACTTGCACTTTGACGTGCTTTTGAACTGCTAGGTTGGCAGGAGCTGGGACCGAGCAACAGGAGCTCACCCCGCCACGGGGATTCGAACTGCCGACCTTCTGATCGGCAAGCCCTAGGCTCAGTGGTTTAGACCACAGCACCACCTGCGTCCCTAAGTTACTTAGGACTGTTGATATAAATGGGCCAACTAATATTGGACATCACTCTAGACATAGGTCACTGGATAACGAATATGTGGTGAGCTACTACTCTTCTAGGCCCAAATTATATCTTGCCAACATCTTAAAATGAGCATGGTACAGGTGAGTTCGTAATATTCAACCCAAACCTCCCTTCTCCCCACTATTCCTGTCACCATTGGGGTTGCTGTTGATGTCTGCATGCAACCTATTCCTCCCATAGGCAAGCAGTCTTGGCAATTCTGCTCATTTTTCTTTCCCTCCCCTCTAGAGTTCCCAGATCCATTATTCCCCATTTATTAGTGACTATTACTCATGATGGCTATCTGGAATGTAGAGTGGCATGATGACTACCTGAAATCAAGGGTAGCATGCCTCTGAACATGCGTTACTTGGGGAAAGCAAGAGGGGTGGAGGGTTGCATTCTGCCCTTCCTTGTGGGCTTGCAAGAAGCAGCTGGTTGACCACTATTAAGTTTTATTGAAAAATTATATACCTCCCTTCATTTACAACATAAAACATAATGCACAATATATGTCAGTACATAATATCCATACAATACAAAACATTAAAACAGCTATATAAATACATTTCATAATAAGAAGCAATGCATAGTAAGGTGTAATACACCGTGGTACATAATATAGAACAGGCATAATGAATACATATTAAGCAGCAATATCAAATTAGACACAATATCTTACTTACTTCGCCGAACCTTTATACAAGTATAGGTAAAGGTAAAGGGACCCCCTGACCATTAGGTCCAGTCGCGGACGACTCTGGGGTTGCGGCGCTCATCTTGCTTTATTGGCTGAGGGAGCCGCGTCCCTTTACAAGTATAGGCCATCATAAAACATCCATATAAAAAAAATTAAAATACAGTATATACAAATAAACAGCCATGTAAAATATGTAGTAACAAGGATTTTCATGCTCTGCGCCTTCCTTCCTTCCCATCCCAGAGTCCAGTTTGTCTGCCTCTGCAGCAGTAGCTGCTAATAAACAATGTGCCATGCACCAAATTGCTAGTAAATTAGCATTAAAAGTTAAGCAATCTTAGAGGGTAGCCTCAGTTATAAGGGGCAGGGAGTATGAGGTTTGAACTTCACCTCCCTTTTCTTTATAACCTGGCTGCGAGCAAGTCTGTCATTGCTGCCAATATGTTTCCTTGTCGCTGCCCACAGAGAGCCCAGCTTTATCCTTTATTAGGAATAGAATGCTGGACCAGGTGGAGCCTTGGTTTGACGCAGCAAGGCAGTTGCTAAGTTCACTGTATTCTGCACAAACATATCTATTGTTACCTCGGTTGCCTCCTTCAGCTCCCATGCCTTCTGTCATGTCTGGAACATGCTGCGGATTACTCTCTAGTACATGTAACGGTAACAGGACAGCCCTTTTTTCTTTTCTTTTGCCAAGGAGGGTGTGATTTGGAGCTGAGAAACAGCAGGAGATGATAAGGGTGCTCAACCCTTTACCCACACACAGACTGCCTGCTGCAAATAGTCCCTCCTAGTGACTTCCCTGCCACCAAAGTGTTTCAAACATGCGTTTTCTGGGGCAGATGTGAACATGCCCTTGAAAACGCATCGGAAGCAAAGGCTGCTTAGGAGAGCAATTTCGCATAGGAAGATGGTGGAGAAAGGGTGAAGTTTGCTTTCCCCCTGCTATTTCTCCACTCGCAAAGCAGCTTTTTCAGTTTTAAAAAATGGGTCATTGGGCGATTCTTACAAGCATTTCCATGTAATATGCATTTTTATGGTGAAGTAGTAAATGTTATGATTATGCTACTGCCTTGTCAAAGTGAAATGTCATCTGTATTATTATTATTTTTAAACAGCTTTGCCTCTTTCCAACCTATATGAAACACTTGGAATTGTTGGGGCCTCAACCACACAGCTCTACTCTGCCAGCTCTAACCTGAGTGCTGAAATCACAGGCCCTGGAAGCTACACAATCTTTGCCCCAACCAATGAAGCCTGGGCATCCTTGCCTGCCGTAAGAATAAGTGCCACTTCAGTTTCCAAAACTTTGAATGTGTTGAGGAGATCATGAAAAATAGAGGTGGCCTATCCACAAAGTGGGTAGGATACAGTAAGAAGATTGGAATCAGTATGTTAAATGAAGGAATAAGAATATTCAGACACCATGATTAAAAAAGCATCATTATACGTATATTCACATTTAAACATCATTATATATTATTTCATCATTACCTTTTCTAACGTGTTGTTTTGCTGTTCTGTAAACCACTGTGATATTTCTTTGAAATGAAAGGCAATATACAAATTATTTAAATAAAGGAACTATTTGGATCACACTTAGCTATCTGGAGCTCAGGTCCTACTTGATGGCTTCTGATAGGCATCTGGTTGGGCACTGTGAAAGCAGGATGCTGCTCTACAAGGGCCTTTGGCCAAATCCAGTGGGGCTCCTAGTTGCATGTCAAGACCCCGAGGCCTCCCCCGTATGTTGAATAATAATACCTGGACACAGTATTTTGGGTTAATGGGCAAATAAAGGCCACAACTTTATTGGTTACAGAATGTGAGTGGTATTGGCTTAGACATTGGAATTGAACCGACTATATCTGACTCCTGGCTGCCATGCAGGTAGTCCAGTAAGGGTCAATCACCAATAGGGGGAGTCCTGTTGATGTATATCAACTAAGATCTCCCCCAGGGTCCCCGATGGGGTCATGGCATGGCCCTAGCCCACACCCAGGCTTTGGACAAGATCCACAGCCCCAGATCCCTTTAACGGAACACCCTTAAAAATGGAGGGGCAGGTGATGGCTACACCTCCCCTCCCCCAAACCAGGTTTTACCAATGCCTAACCGCCAAACCTTACAAAGGTTGTGACGATTGCTACAAGGTAGGCGAAAACAGGGAGATCCCGAGCCGTACGGCTGCTTAAATTAGCCAAGCCACGCTCCCCCCCCCCGCCAGCTGGATTGGCTGGCTGGGGCCATGATGCGGCTGGAAACTTCCCAATGACGTGGGGGCTTGGCTGTGCCCCTGCTGTGTGCAGGAGGGCACGTGGCCTGCCCGCAACACCGCTCCACCCGGAAGTGGAGCGGCTTTCTAATCTTAGTTACTCAAGCTCCCATTCTGTGTTCTTTAACCCTTGCAACTTTCAAGAGCACTGCTGCTTATCTATTATCCTGTTTCTTTTCCTGTGCCTCCCACAGCCATTCATAAGAGGGATGGAAGAGGGATGATTAGATGAAATTACTTCTCTTAAAGCAGAAAATACAAAAGGCTGCCAGTAGCTGAAAGCAAGATCTAGAACAACCTTTCTCAACCTTGGGTCCCCAGATGTTGCTGGAATACAGCTCCTATCATCCCTAGCTAGCAGGACCCCAGTGGTCAAGGATGTTGCAGTCAAGGAATCTTCCCAGCAATTGTCTGTTGTTCCACTGACAGAGTTGTTAGCCCTCACTGTAGGGGCGGCAGTTGCAGTCCAAGCATATTTCCTTCCTGCTTGCGAGGTAGAAGCAGGTAGAAATAGTCAGGTACTATTAGTCAAGCATTGGCATCTATGGCATTGTGAGAATAAGCTCAGTCTCATTTGCTTTTTCTCAGGAAATGTTGGATTCTTTGGTGAGCAACGTTAACATTGAGCTGTTAAATGCTCTTCGCTACCATATGGTGAATAAACGAGTTCTTACGGATGATCTGAAACATGGAACAACTCTCCCTTCAATGTACCAAAATATTGATGTACAGATCCATCATTATCCAAATGGAGTGAGTATTTGGTAAAACTGCAAGGAAAACTGAAACTACAAGGACAATTGATATGTACCAAATATTCTTTAAAGAGCTCAGGATATTATTTTGCTTCTATTTTAGATGGTCAACTTAATTGTTCTACCAGATGTATTAATATGAACTAGCTTTTCCCAATATAAGGGGTGGGTGATGTCACCGAAGGCTTGGGGCCAGCCACCATTTATGAACTCATGTTCTGGTTGACACTTTTAAAAATAAGAATAAATGAGCAACTTATTTATTGACTTATTAAATGGATGGAACTGACTTTCAAACCACTAGGATCCTTCAAGGTGGCTCTCACAGATCCATATAGACAACCTTTAGAATTCTCCCTGTCCCTCTTAAGGACACAGAGACTTAATGATAGAGAGAATGATACGTGGAATTCTTTAAACCAGCTATTGACATATTATTCCACTGACATAATATAATATGTTAATCATATACTAGCTTTAGTTTTTATTTGTCTGGTCCCTGTGTTCCCCAGATCGTGACAGTGAACTGTGCTAGGTTGTTGAAGGCTGACCATCACGCCACCAACGGAGTGGTCCACCTGATAGACAAAGTCATTTCCACAACAACAAACAGCATTCTCCAAGTTGTTGAGCTTGAAGATAGTCTTGAAACCCTAAGAGTAAGTCCATTTCAATTGCTCCCAATATATCCTTTGATGCCCATTTAGGGCGAGATCACTTTCTTAAAAACCTATTAACTTGTATCCTTGCTGGATTCCTTCCTTTCTAACATGCCTAATTCCATTTCTTTTGTATTTATTCAAAGGCTGCTGTGGCAGCTGCTGGTCTCGACAATCTTTTGGAAAGTGAAGGCCAGTTTACATTGCTGGCTCCAACCAATGAAGCCTTTAAGAAGATCCCACCAGAAACCCTAACCAGGATCCTAGGAGACCCAGAAGCTCTGAAAGGTAAACAGCTGTGAAAATGTCCATTGTACATAGATGTAATTTGTATACCACTTTGACTTTTTTTCTACAGTCAAGCAGTATACAGTGGACCCTCCAGATACAAACTTAATTCGTTCCGGGGGTCTGTACATACCCCGAAAAGTCCGCATCTAGAGGCACCGCTTCTGTGTATGCACGCGGCGCGATAGAGCACTTCTGCACATGTGCGCGCGGCGAAACCCAGAAGTATACACTTCCGGGTTTGCTGCGTTCGCAACCTGAAAGTTACATTACCCGAAGGTAACATAACCTGAGGGTCAACTGTATAAATTTTATAAAATAATTTTTAAAAAAATCCTGAGTAGAAGGGCACTGGAGGTAGGTGAACGTCTTAGACTATGTGTTTTGCCAGAAGTCTCCAGCTAGTAAACATGGTCTAATGAATCTGGGTCAGATGTATTTCTGGAACTTTGCTATACTTTTTCTTGGTGTGTAATTCACTGATGATTTTAGAACTTTGCCCTATCTTGGAAGGCGAGGTTAAATGTTAAATTTTTCAGTGGTAAGGGGTGGGGAGAAACTTATATTTCTGTAATGGTTCAAAGTGACATACCGCTGACCTCAAATCTTTTCTCTCTCTGATTTCTCTCCTTAAAGTTGGTAGCAAATGGGCATTGTGCTGACCTCTTGACAGCTGCATTGCTGCTGCTTACTGGGAAGGAGAAGGGGAGGGACAAGGTGGTGAAGTCCAACTGGCGCATGTGTACCAGCAGGAGCACTGGATTGGCTCTGCCGGTGCGCTTGCACTGCACCAACCACCCCATCTCCCCCTCTCCTTCCCAGTAAGCAGCAGCGACTCAGCTGTCAGGAGGTCAGGTGAGCACCACCACTCCGCTTTTAAGGACAGCTGACAGAAAGGTCCTCAAAAGAGAAGGCCGGTTTCAGTCCCCAGAGCCCAGTGCTCTGTTTGCACGACCCGCTGCTATGGTGGTGGCCTTTCTCTGCTCATTCTCCACCCCCTGGTTTTAAGGCAGGGATGCAGAGAGAAGGCCATGGAAAAAAGAAGAAGCTGTATTTGTACTGAGTCAGTAGCCAGAAGGCAGACAGGGAGCTCAGATGAATGGAGAACTAGATAAGCAATAACAAGCTCATCAGCACTTTCCATGGGGAACTAGATGAGCAAGAGCAAGTTGGTCAGCACTTTGAGCGATGTGCTAGATGAGCATTAGCCTGGTTCTACGTAGCAATAGCAAGCTGGTTTTATAAACACCACACCAGACTCAAGGCTATTCACTCGCCTCCTAAGCAGGAAACTCAAGCACAAATAAATGTGCCTTGAAATGGAGAACACTGCCAGGTCTTGATCAAATGTGGTGGGGAGAAGAAACTTTTGGAAATTTATTTATTAAATCACTCTAGCCGCCCCATAACAATTCTCTGGGCATCTCACACAATGAAATCAGACAGTTTTAAGTTCAGCATAAAGCAGCAAAAATCACAATGAACTAATTTTGAAAAACCATTACACAATTTAAAAATCAAAACCATACTTCCATTAAAAAGTGTGTGTCTGCTTTTGCAGATGAATGTCCCGAACTCATTTCTTGGCAAAGTGGAAATGTTTTTGGAAACCATCCGGGAAACTTTGTACTTATCTCAAGAGTACCAGATTCTCTGGCTAATTTAGGACATTACAATGATGCTAATTGGCTTCAAAGCTGTACTATTTACTTCCCTTGTCTCCAGCCTCTTGCAATTAGTGTGCAAGTGTACATACAGCATGTATTTTGTTCATTTGTGGGGGGCGTGATCAGATTAAACGTGATACCTTGTTGTTTGGTTTAATTTTCATTCCATAGCCTATGACACACTGAGAGCAATTTTGAAGCCACTATATCTTTCCTTTTAAAATAAAGAGATTTTCACTCTTTTCAAATCTGCTTGGTATATTTTGTTTCCACGTAGACCTGCTGAGCAACCACATCTTGAAAACAGCTATGTGTGCAGAAGCCATTATTGCTGGTTTATCAATGGAAACACTGGAGGGTAACATGCTGGACGTAGGCTGCAATGGCGACGGACTGACTCTTAATGGAAGGCCCATCATTGCTAACAAGGATGTCATGGCGACCAATGGCGTGATACACTTTGTCAACGAATTACTCATCCCAGACTCTGGTAAACCTTTTTCTCATTATGATTTTGTCTCAGACAAGATGTGCTTGGTGAGCTTGCCAGTGTGAACAGTGCAGCTTAACCGCCAGGGCTGTTGTTTGGGGATGATCCCCCAGGGCCTCAGCTCCAGGTCCTTTGTGTTTGGGGTTGGACATCCTGCCCATTTTTGTAGGTTTTTTTCTTTGCTTATAGCATGGCTGAGCACACTGCAGAGCAAAGTGCAGGTGAGACACCAGCCAACCTGCCCAGAAGCATCTCTTCATATAAATTATACCCATTTTAAGTACCTTTTAATTATACCTTTTAAGCAACACCCCTGCTCATTGCCGTCAATTGTATTCTTTTATTTGAATATATGGAGAATGCACTACAACAACCCGACCCAGTTGTGACTGGCCTAATTCCAGGTCAGTTCAGCTGATGTTCCATCTGAGTCACTTGTTTTACATAGTGTAGCTTTCCCACTTCTAAAATGAGGTTATATGTGAATGTATTTCACAGAGAGAGGAATATTAAAAATAAGCTTAATGTCAACAAAATTAAGAATGGAAATGCCAAATCTTTCTGGGTTTATTTTTTTGATAGAGGAGGCACAGTATGAGCGTTGAAATGGAGATGTAAAATGAACCATAAAGCCTCATTTTTTAAAAAACAACAACAACAACAACCACACACACACACACACACACACACACAAACAATGAATCTGGCATAGAATACACATATTTTGGTTGCATATTTTAATTTAATTTAAAGCTCTGGTCAGTGTGGTGTAGTGGTTAAGAGCGGGAGACTTGTAATCTGGGGAACTGGGTTCGCGTCTCCGCTCCTCCACATGCAACTGCTGGGTGACCTTGGGCTAGTCACACTTCTCTGAAGTCTCTCAGCCCCACTCACCCCACAGAGTGTTTGTTGTGGGGGAGGAAGGGAAAGGAGAATGTTAGCCGCTTTGAGACTCCTTCGGGTAGTGATAAAGCAGGAAATCAAATCCAAACTCTTCTTCATCAGTTACCCTTTCTGTAATAAATAATAATGTTGAGACTCATGTTAACACCTTTTCTTTTTTAATTGCAGCTAAAACTTTGTTGGAGCTGGGTCAGGATTCCGACGTTTCAAAGGCTATGGACCTTTTTAGACGAGCTGGCCTCAGTTCGCATCTCACTGGAAATGAGCGGCTGACAGTTCTCGCCCCCATCAATTCTTTCTTCACAGGTAAGCTCTGGCACTCATCTGCACTCTAATCTTCTTAGTAGCAGAACCAGAAGCGTCAATCAACTCGGGACACAATCCATTCTCTGGTGGGCACTGCTGGTTGTGTGTGACAGCGATGACTGGAAACAAGGAGAGAGTATAATCCCCTCCGCATGCATGGAACTTGTCCCTAAAGCTTCATTTTATTGTTGAAAGTCAATTTGAGCTTGTAAGGTTGCAAGTTAAGGTCACATCCCTTTATTTTTTGGTGTTATTCTGGTTCTAATGCATGACTGTAAAAGGGAATGTAAAATGCAGTCGCTTTAATGCATGCAGAATATGTCCATCAAACACGGGACCAGCCAGCCTGGGTTACAGTATGTTCCAGTGTGATATTGGCACTGTAAAGGCATGCTGCTTCCCCAGAGATCATCTTCATTTGCACTGACTAGTTTCTGGGGAACTCACAATTCTGCCTGATCGAAAGAATCCACATTCATCTGAATGTATTCATATCAGTGGACTAATTCACATTGTTTCTACAAGGTCACCTATTAATTCATGTATAGTATAGGGGTACCTGGTGTTGATTGAATGAATGACCATTACAGTGTGTGTGGAAACCACTCTGAAATGATAGATATGGAGGGATGGGAATCCTGCCTTTTGTCTTGTCAACATAACACCCAGTTCTTGTCACAGGAGCTCATTGTGTGTTTTGGCTTTGGGGAATGAATGGGCGGTGTTCAGCAGAGGTGGGGGAACCAGGGCTCTCCCAATTTCATTGAACTACATCTCCTGTCATCTCTGACCATTTGTTATGCTCGCTGGGACTGATGGAAGTCTAGCAATGTATGGAAGGCAACAGGTTGCGTGTCGAGGTCCCCCAGACCACCCCTCAAAGAAAAACACTATACACACAGGAATTTAGTTTAAGGTTTTTTGGCATTATTTTTGACCACAACTTTATTAAAATACAAATTATGTGAGTGGTTGCTTAGGCATTGGTTAAGACTATCTGTCCCGCTTGGGACAGAACTGACCTCCATTCGCCTATGGAGTCAGTACAAGGGAAAACACTTCGGGGAGAGTTCTGAGCGCCCGTTCTCCCCTAATGTTCCCAGGGGCTCTTGCATGGGCCCTGGCCCCCTACAGGGGGTACGGACAAGCGAAGGCGAGCCCCTGAGTTCCTTTAACGGAATTCCCTGTGCAGCAGCAGCATTAAAGGGGCAAACACAGCCAATCATGCCCCTTCAGCATTTGGAGGGGCAACCACAGCCAACCTGCCCCTCCATCAACCATTATAACCAATGCCTAACCGCCAACCTTACAAGTTGTGACGAATTGCTATGCAGTAGGCAAAAACCAAATGGCACCAGCCAATCAGCCAAATGGAAAAATTCCTACCAGGCCCCTGTCTCAAAGCAGACGACCCCATGACAGGCATAGCAAGGTCAACACAGAGGCCTAAAACAGGGAGGGAGGGCGGGTGATCCAAAGCACGCAGCCAAGAAGGCTCCAGAACTGCGTGCAGGGCAATATATCAGCTCTGGCTGTCCATCAACCAAATTGCAACATATGAATCTCTCCAGTAACAGCCAGAAGCCCAATCAATGTAGTGGCCATCCTAACTAACCCGCTCAGCAACAGAGGGGAGACTGGTTGGCCCCCACCGCAACACGTGCTCTCCAAGAAGGAGAACACGCTTTCCTCACTACAGATTTACACAGTGGTACCAGTTGCTCTGACAGTAACTCTCTACTTAGATGTTACCTTTAGATCCTGCTTTTCCTCTCAAGAACTCTGAGGCTGTCATGTCTCTCGCCCAAGGCGATTAAAAAAATGAGCTTGATCAACATTTGCTAGAACTTTATGACCAAGTGGTGCAAAAGTTTATGCTTCAATAGCATTGTTAAGTCTTTGAAGTGCCACAAAATTCTGTGTTGCTTTTGTTACAAAAGCTAAATGGCTATTTCTTTGGAATTGAAATACATTGGCACTAACATGGAGGGAGAAAGAGGCAATGGAGTATCCTTGGTCCTCACACTGTGGAACCATGAGCTACAAAGGAAATTGTGCACGCTGCACAATTATATTGAAAGTGTTGACTAGAGCAGCATTTTGTCTTTTATAATAATAAGCACTTTTATTATTTTTAGTATCAGGAACTGTCATAGTGATGCACAAGGATGACACTGGTGTGAATCACAATTTTTCCCTCAGCAAATTTTCTGTGTAGCCACATGGGTTGCAGATGCAAATTTTGTTTTTGCAGACACTGACTACATTTTAAAAGAAAGCAATTTCCCGCCCTTTTTGCGGTGGGGGAGGGGTCGTGCAGGGGACTTACTTTGAAACTTGCATTTTTCAACAAAATTCTAAACAACAGCATGCTTTAGATGCATTGTTATAAAACTATGACTCTTGGCTTTATTTCGTTCTGCAGATCAGACTCCTACACCAGACAGGAACGTGCTCCGGGATCACATTATTAAAGAGCAGCTTTCCTCTAAATACCTTTTCCATGGACAGAAACTAGAAACTCTGAGTGGCAAGCAACTGAGAGTATTTGTGTACCGCAATGTATGTTTGCCATTTAATTACTCCTCCCAATTTTAGTTTTTACTTTTAAAACTGGGGTTGTTGCTCTGGGCTCCTTTGGGAAGGAAGAGTAGGGAAATAATAATAGTAATAGTAATAATAATAATAGTAGTAGTAATAGTAATAACAACAACAACAATCAGTTCAAATAAAATCCTTTCTCCAGGTACTCATACATAGCAGTTTAAATGGGGTTATTTCATTTCTGTCCTCACAGCAATCCTGTGTTTGACCTAAGATTATTCTGTGGGTTTCACAGTAGAACAAGGGCTAGTGATTCAGTATAGATGAACAAGCTGGTTCCTTCCTTTTCTGCATTGGAAAGTTCTTTTCACACCACACTGAATTGATTCCACTGTAGTGTTACACTGAGCTGACTTGTGTGAATGCTCTGCCTTTTAAATCACTTGATCCAGCATGCAGTCGAGAGACTGTTAGCCTTGGGGGAATGTCCGATTTACTAGTCAATTGGTGCTCAAGTACTTCTAGGTCTCATGCCATAGACCAAGATGTCCATAGACCAAGATGTCTCTAGTGTGGAAACTTAAATCATTTTAAACTTCTGTGATGCTTTTAATTAAAACCCAATCCATCCTGTAGTCTCTCTGCATCGAAAATGCCTGCATTGCTGCCCACGACAAAAGAGGAAGATTTGGAACCTTGTTCAGTATGGAAAAGGTGCTGACTCCCCCTCTTGGCACCGTTATGGATGTGCTCAAAGCGGATGATCGTTTCAGGTGACATTTTTAGTTCGTATTGTGAGCGTGAGAACAGTGACGCGGGAGAAGTGGTTTTGCTTTAGTGAGAACCTGAGACTGATGATTTCTGCATATTAATCAGCCTTTTTAAAAATCAATTATCTGATTTAAACCTTTAAAAAAAATAGTATGAAAGACATAGGAAACTGTCTTATACAGATTCAGACCATTAGTCGATCTAGGTCAATATTGTCTACACTGACTGGCAGCAGCTTCTCTCCAGTTCAACCCTAATTCATACATTGGCAAAGCATTTAAAATTAATTTGAGGTTCTTGCTTGAAAGCTTTTCTCAATGGCATTGTAGAACTAACTTTTATTTGAATATTTAATAAAAATACATGATTACAGAGGATAGGCAGAGCATTCCACCCTGGAGAGGGTTTGAATGAGGTAGAAAGCAGCTCTATCTGATTGTTGCCTCCATAGAGGTCTTTCCTTCACCCATCTAAAATGTGGAAAGGCAGCGAAAAATTCCTTGGAGGCAAGGAGGGACAGAGCTGGTGGGGACCAAGGATCTACTAGATCCTACGCAGCTTTAATGGCAGCAATTCCAGTTCAAGCCCATTTGCTGCGTCAACACTGGTTCCGCCTCTCCTTTAAGCCCAGTGCTACCCAGCCAGGGTTAGGATTGCTCACAATTAATTGAACACAGACCAATGCTGCAATTTAATTAGATCCTAACTTCATTATAATTCCTTCCGTGTTAAGTGTTTGTACTTTATCTTTTTCTCTTTAATAATAAGTGCAGCAGGCCAGTAGGGCAGCATTAATTCCCTTTTGCAGATAAAGAGCTCATGATTAAAGACAGCAGTGGTCAAGGTTTCTAAGCTGATTGAACTGTGTCACCTGAATGCAAATAGCACCCAGTCAAGCCACTGGGATGCTTTTGCTCTAATACAGTGGGGAACTTTTTGCAAAGTAGCCAGATGCAAAAGTGGGAAGAGCAATGGTGTGACGCTCACCTTGGTACAGTAGGTTATATTCCAGAAATGCAAAAGTCAGAGGTTTCAACAAACCGCACACATTCCTCTGTCCTCCTTCCAGGCAAGCAAGAAGCATTATCAGAGTTCAAGAACATATTCCGGCCAGAGAAAAGAACTCAGGAGGGTGTGGCCTGTGGCAGGGCCAAAGAGAGGCGCCTGGAAAGCCATCTTTGGCTCCTGGCCTGAGCACCTCACCCTGCACTGCCGCTCTAAAGGGACATGTGAACTGCCAACACAAAGGTCCATAGCATCCTGTTTCCAGCAGTGTCCAGCCAGTTCCCTTTGGGAAGTCTTTGCTTAAGAGCTCCTTGCTCCTCCCCAATAATATATTGCAGGCACATCAGGGTTCCCTATACACAGCTATCTCTTCTGGCGAAAGGAACAGAGAAGCCCACTAGCTTGGGAGTTCTGTGTACACGTTGGGACATATATGGAGCTCTATGCTGGACCTCTTTGTTATTTCAGCCGTGACATTTCAAACTGCTCTTTGAAAATGCCTGAGCGTTAAATGCGTATTTTCTCTGTGTATTTCCTACAGCACTCTAGTGGCTGCCATCCAGTCTGCAGGCCTCACAGAAACGCTGAACAGGCCAAGGTCCTTCACAGTGTTCGCACCAACAAACGAAGCCTTCCGAGCCATGCCGCAAGGGGAGCTGAACAAACTTATGGGTAAACGTCCATAGATCTGGTTGGCTGATGTGTGAGATATTAAGATGACTTACACTGAGTTCCTTGGATAAGTGAGCTTTCCAGCATTCTGTGCTATTCCAGTCTCATATTCAGCTTCTCTTTTGTTTGCCCGTCCATGGGATAGAGACAATAGGTTGCAAAAGCGGTGGCTCTGGTTTTCACTGATGTCACAAGGAATGATTTGTCCATGAGGTGACTGACTTACTATCTACACCCATGGTGAGACAGTTCAAGCCCTTCAAACTTTGTGTGTGGGGGTGTGTGTGTGTGTGTACTAGATCCCAAGAATTTATCACAATGAAAAGAAATATTTTGCAGAGTTACCATCCACTGCACTGAACTTCCCTCCCCTACTCATCAGACTACTGTTACGAGGAAGGGTGGAATGTACTGTTTTTCTATATGCTAGCATGTGTGATTGCAAGCTTAGTTGTGTGAGAGAGAAAGAGAGCTAGTCTCTGTTCTCTCTACGTGTATGATTATGTATGTGTGAAAGAGCGAGTCTGTGAGAGAGAGGCAATGATAGTCTATCTGCCAGTCTCTCTGCCATGTGTGCAGTTGTCTGTGTGTGGGGAAAAGACATAGAGAGTCCAGACATCCCTTATGCCTCAGTCCTTGAAATTTCCTAGTACTTTTATGGAATATTGCAGGGGTAATGAAGGAGTAGAAAAAAGGCAAAGAAAGAAGAGTATCAGTCAAGATGTCAGGGTTGATAAGATGGACAAGCAGTAGTAGTGGTGTTGGCTGTGGTGCATGGGTATTTATATGATACACCCTCTGTTAAGAGTGGCACCCAAAGAGGTTAACAAACAACATCTAAAAAATTACTTCTAATATGTTCCTCAAGAGAGAGAGGGAAACCACGCCTGGGCTACTGAAGGACCTAAGTAAGAAAAATGTCATGTGTACTGTATATTCCTGCGTATAAGACTACTTTTTAACCCAGGAAAATCTTCTCAAAAGTCAGGGGTCATCTTATACGCCGGGTCGTATTTCTTATACGGCGAGTATATCCCAAACTCTATATTTTAACTGGAAAAGTTGGGGGTCATCTTATACGCCCAGTCGTCTTATATGCTGGAATATACGGTATGTCTAAAAGAGTTGCGAAGAATCATAGCAGGGAAGATGGAAATCACAGATGGCCACCAATAAATGTTGATGAATGTTAGCCGGGCTGGTAAGGACAGGGGTGAGATTTTCATAGGCCCCAGGCCCAGTGGGGGGAAAAAGCTTCAGCTTGGAAGCCCTATAAGGAAACGGTATGTGAATTTGTTCAATTACCTTTCATGTAAATATTGAAACATTCTCTTGCCTGAACTGAAAAATAGTTGTGGCTTAGAAAAGAATATGAGCTGTTCTAGTGCAATGGCTTTTCTCGGTTCATGCCCATCCCATTTGTGACATCATTATGCAACATCTGCTGATGGGAGCTGGTTATCCTTTTAAGTTCGCGGAGCAGCAGTCTGCACATTTGCTCTATTGCTAAACGCACAAATAGTTCGTAACTGATTTGTAGCTACCGTAAGTAGCTGTGGAACTGAAACATCCCAGATGTGAACTGTCAAAATGTTCTGAGGCTTTGTAAGCAAAATATTTAGCTTACCCCTCTGAAAGCAATGAATCACCATTGATGGGAATATATAGCAAAGAGCAACTTGTGTAAGAGGAAAAAGGGAAGAAGAGCTGTAATTTCTTGTTTGATCAGCTTTATCTCTTGGATGTGTTACTCGTAGCTGCAGCTGGATTTGAGACAATATACAACCTACTTCTATATTTGCTCCAAACAATTCAGTAGCAGGAGGTTGGACTAGATTCTAGTCCAAACCCCTGCTACTGAATTGTTTGGAGCAAATATAGAAGTAGGTTGTATATGACTCTTGTGGTCCCTTCCAACTCTATGATTCTATGATGGCAGTATATATTATATAGATGGCATAATGTCTGACTGCATATCATTTCTGCATCTCAGAAATTTTGGTTTCACTTTGGAGCTGAGAAAACCTGGACGATCTGTCCAGAGTTAAGGCTCACACACAAAATCCTGAGATTCATTACCTCCAGTGTTATGCCTTTGCACATGCTTTGCAAAGTGCATATAGAAAAGCACTGAATTCAATACCAAACCAGTCCATAGATGCATGAGATATGAGGGTGAATTTTCAGCAATATAATTGCATTGCTTCCTTTGAAATTCCAGTGCTGTCTTTTAAATGAGGAACTGCTGATTACCAGTACTTTCTAGCCTAAAACTTTGCCAGAGACCTTAGGAGTCAAAAGTGTACATACCCGTGTTTCTCCTAAAATAGGACACTGTCTTATATATATTTTTCCTCGAAAAAACACAGTATGGCTTATTTTCGGGGGATGTCTTATTTTAACCACTCCCCGTCAGTACGCTGCATAGCCACGCCTATCCAGGCCATCTTAAGGGAGAGGCGCCGCGTCACTATGTCTTATTTTCGGGGTATGGCTTATATTTCACAAATGCGTAGAAATCCTGCTATGGCTTATTTTATGGCTATGTCTTATTTTAGGAGAAACATGGTATTTATCTCATCCAAGCTGTAATTCCAAGTTCACTGAAGACCAACTGAAACACAAAATCCATTTTTCATAGTGAGGCCTTGAACCTTTCTTGAATGGATTTGTCAATGTTGTGATAGAGAGCAAATTTAGATGGGTGTTTTGGGTGTTTTGGATCATGATATTTTCTGTTTTACAAATGTGCCTTTGTTGGTAAAGGCACAGAGGAAAAGATCAGTAATGCATAAAGGCTTATCAAAACAGCTTCAAACATTTTGGTTCAGTTTCACCTGTTTCCAAAAACAGCATCAGGGTTTTCTTTTCCAGTACGTCTTCTGCCACTTTTGGAAGCACTTGCCAGATATCAGATTTATAAGCTGCTATGATTCATTGCCAGTATATGTTGGCATCCTCTTCTGCTTATGGAAGAAACAGATAGAGACAAAGGCATCATAAGCAATGAAGGCACCAGCTGCGGCAGCATAGCAGAAAAATATTGCAAGGAAATGATGTGATGTCAAATGAGCAGTTTTACTATTAGAAAAAAACCCCAGAGCACTACAGGAATCATAGCTGCTGTTAAAGGATAGAGGTTCCAAGTATTTTTAAAGTCCTGTGTTCCCCCCCCCCCCAAAATTGCAGATCACTCAGATCACACATTTGTGCATTTGAAGAGCTAAGTCAAATAACTTCAATACATTCTATGTAATACAGTATAGCTGTTTATACTGCATCCTTCCTCCTGCACAAAACACTTCAGCTGCTCCAGTAATTAAGAGTTTCTTTGCTGGAAGGAATACTTGCCAGCATACATGAGAATCTGAATATGGGCACTCTAGAGATAAATGGTTGCAGTCTGACTTCATGGAACAGCTGCATACTGTTAGTGGAAGGCGGAATACTCCTGATACTGTCCTTCGTCTGTTTACCTCACTATGTGATACTTTGATTTCTTTCCTAAATACCACAAAACGAGTAAAATGAGCTATAACAAATATCCTGGGTCTCTTTCACCCCCAGGTAATGCTAAAGAACTTGCCAGCATTCTGAAGTACCACATCGGGGATGAAATATTGGTTAGTGGAGCAGTTGGTGCCGTTGTAAGAATGAAGACCCTGCAGGGTGATAAACTGGAAGTCAGCACTGTAAGTTCAATTCCCCACCCCCCACCCTTAATCTCTTGTGAAATTACTGAGTTGTTTATCTACAAATACCTTGAATTTCTGAAAAGCAGACAATGGTTTTATTGTTGCATGTCTCATTTCTGTACTTGTACAGTATCCTCTTATTCTTCCTTCCCTGCATTTTCGTAAGAAATCATGCAGGATAGTTATAAATACAAAGACATACTCCTAATATTAACCAGTTAACCATGTTCACACAAAACTGTACCTCCCTGGGATTCTTCTGTGGGAGGCTGGTTGGGGAAGAGAAGATTAGAAGTGAGCCTCAATTTTGCATACTCTTCCTTCCTCTTCTCCGCACCATGGAGGAAATGTGGGCTTTATCTCACAATAACTGAGTGATCTCGTCAAATCTTCTATCTCCTATCCATTCATTCACTTCTGGAAGTGAACAGAGCAGTGGATAGTTCCAGGTTTGTCCTGACATATAATCTGAATAGGTACAGGGTTGTCATGGAAGGTTTAGAGGAAACTAGACAATGATGTTTCTCATCTCTCTTAAACAAGAACATGAACCTTCAGACTTCAAACCTGGACACAAATAAGTCCAGTGCCATCTATGACAAAAGCTACATAATGACACTATCCACAGAGAGAGAGAGGCTGGAAGAGAAAGTCCAGTTGTGTGCGGTTAGCAACTACAGTACCAACAAAATACACACACTGTCTAGACACTTGTAAAGTAAAGGTAAAGGGGACCCCTGACCATTAGGTCCAGTCACGGACGACTCTGGGGTTGCGACGCTCATCTCACTTTATTGGCCGAGGGAGCCAGCATACAGCTTCCAGGTCATGTGGCCAGCATGACTAAGCCACTTCTGGTGAACCAGAGCAGTGCACGGAAACGCCGTTTACCTTCCCACTGCAGTGGTACCTATTTATCTACTTGCACTTTGACGTGCTTTTGAACTGCTAGGTGGGCAGGAGCAGGGACCAAGCAATGGGAGCTCACCCCGTCACGGGGATTTGAACTGCCGACCTTCTGATCGGCAAGCCATAGGCTATGTGGTTTAATCCACAACGCCACCCATGTTAGACACTTGTACTGTTACATAATAACGTTATCTCATTTTAATAACCTTCTTTTCACTTGTCAAAAACACATGCAGTGCTGTTAGCAATCATGGCACAAACAGCTTCACATTGAGCTTCTATTGATACCGTAATTGTGATAGTTTATGGAGCAGATGCATTCCTTGATCCATGGTAGTGTTTTGGGGATTAAGCACAGCCTAGTGCCCCTCAAGACTTATGCTGGCATGGCAGAGCAAGGGACAGCCTGCAGGAAAATAGGAGTCTGCTTGTGGCTGCCTGCATGGGAGGAACCACAAAAAGCAATCTTACATTTGTTTCACATAGTCTGCATCCACATTCTTACTTATTGGAATCCCAGGCCTCTGAACACAAAAGTTTGCTCAAGGCATATTAATTAGTTTGTTAAAACAAACAAACTGCTTGGGTGCAGCAGATTTCAGTGCAATATGCTGCTGGGTCTTTTGGAGAAGATTAAAAAAAAAAAACCTGCATATTTTCTCCTCTAGAATGATTTCTCCTAGCATATGTTTCTGATGACTTATCTCTGCTTCTTTTTTCTCTCTTAAGAAAAAACACATCGTAAATGTCAACAAGGAACCTGTGGCCGAAGCTGATATTATGGCCACTAATGGTGTGATTTATGCTGTGAATACTGTTTTACAACTACCAGGTAGGTCAGGTTAGGTTCAGGAATAAAAGAGATCTCCACTCCCCTCCCTCAGGTTTGCTTCTCTTTCCTAAGGAGTTAAGGTCACATTATTATTACTGTGGAGCAGCAGTGAAATGCACATTTCCTGTGCAGCAGGAAACAAGTGGGTAATTTTCATCTTCCTGAGAAACATTATATTTTCAGTCTCCAAAGCCCTCATTCACTTCAAGCATTAGGAAAACTGCATGGCCCATATACGCGATTGGAAACATTGGGATGAAAGAAGGGAAAGTGATTTTGCAGGACTGTGAATCATAATTTCCTTTGACAATTTAACAAAAAAAATACTGGACACAATATTTTTGGGTGGGTGGGTGTCAGCTTACAAGCAGGCTGCCCCTGGTGAGCCAGCTCAAAGGGCTCCTTTGCTCATTTGAGAACAAACAGGATGTTTGCCTGCCTACTCATCAGTGAGCATGGTGGCAGTGGTGTTGAACTCCAGGCCTCTTTACTTAATATGGAAGTGCTGAAGACTGCAGAGTTGGAAGGGAGCCCCCAGGATCATCTATTCCAACCCCCTGCAATGCAGGAATATGCAGCTGTCCCATATGGGAATCGAACCTGCAACCTTGGCGTTATCAGCACCACACTCTAACCAACTGATGAACTACAACTTCTATCATCCCTAGCCATTTCCCATGCTTGGTGGGGCTGATGGGAGTTGTAGTTCTGCAAATTCTGGAAGGCTAAAGGTTCCCCACACCCAACCTATGTTCTTAATTGTGTTTCCCGAAAGTCTACCAGTTTTGGTGGATGGAGGGCAATGACAGGAGCAGTGGATAACTCCTAAAAATACAATGCAATAATAATAATAATAATAATAATAATAATAATAATAATAATAATAATAATATAAATAAATAAATAAATAAATAAATAAATAAATTATTATTTGTACCTCGCCCATCTGGCTGGGTCCCCCCAGCCACTCTGGGCGGCCTCCAACAGATAATAAAATACATTAAAATATCACAGGTTAAAAACATCCCAAAACAGGGCTGCCTTGAGGTATTTTCTGAATGTCAGATAGTTGTTTATCTCTTTGACCTCTGCTGGGAGGGCGTTCCACAGGGCGGGCACCACTACCGAGAAGGCCCTCTGCCTGGTTCCCTGTAGCTTTGCTTCTCACAGTGAGGGAACCGCCAGAAGGCCCTCGGCGCTGGATCTCAGTGTCCAGGCTGAATGATGGGGGTAGAGACGCTCCTTCAGGTATACAGGACCGAGGCCGTTTAGGGCTTTAAAGGTCAGCACCAACACTTTGAATTGTGCTCAGAAATGTACTGGGAGCCAATGTAGCTCTCTCATGACCGGTGTTATGTGGTCCCGGCGGCCGCTCCCAGTCACCAGTCTAGCTGCCGCATTCTGGATTAATTGCAGTTTCTCGGTCACCTTTAAAGGTAGTCCCACGTAGAGCGCATTGCAGTAGTCCAAGCGGGAGATAATCCAGCTGTGGTATTTTCCCTTTCCTGCATATGGTAACAAAGCATTTCTCTTAAGGAAGTATCTAGGATAGTATGTGGAATTTTCTGGGTTTGCACACAGAGCAGTAATGTTTGGTTGCTTGGACAGACTGACAGCAGAGTTTGAAGCATTGGTATAGAGTTGTTGCCATTGCATGTAGTTTGTTCCATAAATTTGTGTCCTGCCTCTTCATTTGATGCTTAAGGTAGCTCAAGAAACA
Organism: Darevskia mixta; assembly: GCA_034641385.1. Lineage (NCBI taxonomy): Eukaryota > Metazoa > Chordata > Lepidosauria > Squamata > Lacertidae > Darevskia > Darevskia mixta. Next base: position 39,673,307 of record JAWWNH010000013.1, on the reverse strand, counting down.
AAACACCAACCCAAAATAAAAGCATTACAACACAACGTTGTAAATTGGTCTTCTAAATTAATGGAAGCAGAAAACATCCACAAGTATATTTGAATATTGTTTGAACGTTGTTTGTGTCTTTTAGCTTCCAGACCTAATGAAAGAAGCGATGAGCCTGCAGATCCTGCACTGGAAATCTTCAAGCAAGCCTCTGCATTATCCAAGGTAAGCATAATGCTCAAGCAGCATATAGAGACATTTCTAATGTCCCTGTATTTGGACATGGACAACAGAGATTATATCACTGTAACCTGTATTCAAATTAAATTATTACAATTTGTTTACTTGTTCCACTTTTAAACTGCCCTCTTCATTTAAGATCCTGGTGCAGTTTGTAAAATATCTAGTCAAACCTGTAATAAAACCACTAAACCTTTAACCATTAATTTTGTAATCATCACCATCATATTCAGGCTCTCAAAATCAACACAGCAGAGGGCAGTGTAATTACAACAGAACTTGAACACATTGATCTCCTGCCAAGGCCGGGGTAAACAGATGTGTCTTAGGCTGCTATCTTCCAGATCAGTTATATTCACATGCTGTGAAAATGGCAGGGAAGAGAGCCCATGTGAGAAGGACTTGGCCCACTATCTTTATGTCACTACACATAGAGGTTTGCAACAAGAGGTACTCTCTGAACATATCCAAAAATGTGCTTGCTTGGAAAGATCTCCCACTGATTACAGTGAAATTTGCCTGTCTGCAGCCCCCTCCTAAAACCACAGTCCTAAGTATGTAGTGAACTATACAGAACCTGTGGAACTGGTATCCATGGATCAGATGTGAAATATTTTGTACCAGCTCCCTAAATGATGTTATGTGATCTCTCATTTGGCCTCTTATTCAGCCATATTTTAATGGCCTCAAAAGTAATGGCTGTGGTGCAAATGGCCTCCCCCAGGCACAGCCTGCTTCTCCCAGTTTTCTTTCCATCTTTACAGAGGTTTACGGTGGTAGCAGCCGAGGGCTGAAGTTAGACCTACAGCAGCTTTTCAAGTGGTGCAGGGGGGAACCGCAGGGTACATAGATGCTGTTCTGACACAAGCTCCCTTTGGATCAGCCCACTGGTTCCTGCCCGCACCCCCGCAACACAACAGCCTTCTGCTCTAATACAGGCAAAACCCATACAGTGGTACCTCTGGTTACGTACTTAATTTGTTCTGGAGGTCCGTTCTTAACCTGAAAACGTTCTTAACCTGAAGCACCACTTTAGCTAATGGGGCCTCCCCCGCCGCTGTGCCGCCGCTGCCCGATTTCTTTTCTCATCCTGAAGTGAAGTTCTTAACCCGAGGTAATATTTCTGGGTTAGCAGAGTCTGTAACCTGAAGTGTCTGTAACCCGAGGTACCACTGTACTTACTAAGGGAATGTTTTTATTTGGGGTTTTCAATTGCACATCAATTTGGTATAAAATTATATAAATATTATTGATTTATTTCATCTGTACAAATGTAAACATTTTCTCTCTTTTTCCCCCCTTGCAGATTTCCCACAGGAATGTTCGATTAGGTAAGCAAAATTTACATGCCACGTAACTTAAATGGTTCCTCTGTGGTGTGGTATAGTTGCATCCCATGCCTAACCCATGAGAACCATTTGTATTCTCTCAGAACATGGGCATGTTTAATCCACTCACAGGGACCTCCATATATTCCAGGCATCTTCACTTGATCTCTTACGAGTGCTGTGTGGGTGCTGGCCAATGGAAGCATTTTTAGCCACACTCACAGTGGGGGTCATGTATACTCTGAATTTGCCTGCTGCTGGACCCTTCTGGGAAGCAATGCCATTCCCTCCTTTCTTAGTGAGGCTTTCCTTCTCTTTGTTTCTTGTAGGCTCTTCAAGGGCAATTCACTAAGGCTGAGTTGAACTATCAGCTATGAAAAAATGTTTGGGATAACAAGGAATGTGAAATGCCCCAGTCAAAACACAAACATGTGTTGGAAGTAGGGAGATATGCTCAGCAATATTTCCCTATCCCCCACTGCTCCTTTCATCGAGACAGACCACTGGTCCATCTAGGTCAATAGGGATGCGGGTGGCACTGTGGTCTAAACCACTGAGCCTCTTGGATTTGTTGATTGGAAGGTCGGCAGTTCGAATCCACGTGACGGGGGTGAGCTCCTGTTGCTCTGTCCCAGCTCCTGCCAACCTAGCAGTTTGAAAGCATGCCAGTGCAAGTCGATAAATGGATACCACTGCGGCAGGAAGGTACCATATTTTTCGCTCCAAAAGGCGCACCTGACCATAAGGCGCACCTAGTTTTTAGAGGAGGAAAACAAGAAAAAAATTATTCTGAATCAAATATTGTAGGAGAGGAGTTTTAAGTGGGGAGGGAAGGAAAAACACTGAAGGGACAAGGAGCATGTGTGGGGTGTGTGGAGAAGGAGGTGGCTAACGATGCAGGAGCGGGGTTTAAGGGGAGGGAGGAAAGGAAGGCAGAAGTTATCTCAGCGCGCCAGCTGTACCACTGCTTAGAGACGGGGCTGCCAGGAGCACGGGGCAACGGTGCACAGCCTGCCCACCACTCCTAAACCTTCCCGGGGTTTCAGGGGAAAGGGAGGCTGCCGGCAACCTGGGAGGGCGGGGCAACAGCTCGCACTGACCACACATTCGCTCCACAAGACACACAGACATTTCCCCTTACTTTTTAGGAGGAACAAAGTGTGTCGTATGGAGCGAAAAATACCGTAAATGGCATTTCCGTGCGCTCTGGTTTCTGTCACGGTGTCCTGTTGCACTATAAGTTTTGTTATGTGGGCCACATGACCCGGAGAGCTATCTATGGACAAACAGTGGCTCCCTCGGCCTGAAGCAAGATGAGCACCGCACTCCAGTCGCCTTTGACTGGACTTAACTGTCCAGGGGTCCTTTACCTCTTACCATCTAGGTCAGTACTGCCCACACAGAACAGCAGCCGCTCTCTAGGGTTTCAGTCAGGGTTTCTTCCCTAGGGAACATTGCTTGGCTGCTTAGGCAATGTGAGGGACAGGTTTTCCTTTCCCTTGCATAGTGGGCAAACAATCCCTCTCCTCTTGTGCTGCCTGGTCTAGACATGCAACAAGAGTGAGGTGATAAAATCCTGAGGCAACAGAGTGGTCTATGCCATTTCAGCCTGCAGATGGTAGATTATATTTTGGAACACTTCCCCACATTTTAAAATACACCTCCTTTTAAATAAGAGCTAGGTTCTGGCTCAGTCTGTTCCCTGCTCTGCGACAAGGGAGGGCTTGTGGGGTGTTGTTTTAACAGAGGGACATATTTTATAAATGTAATTCCCCCACCTGCAATCTTCATTCTGTCATCTCAGGATGTTGCCATCGAATTCATAACAAATTATGCTGTGTATGTAAACATAATATATTGGTCAGGAGACACCTAAATGTCTCAGTGCATACCCAGTCAAGGGAATGCTATACCCCACTGTCAAGGGGATAGATAGCATACCATAATATCATATCACCCAATTCTTGCAAATTGCCATGTGCTTGCCAGAGCACTGTTGCATAGGCATCCAACCTCGTTTAATGAAGCTTAGCAAATCCAGTGGAATTAAGTATGTGGGAATGAGTGCCTGATTGCAGTCAATGTTCAAAACAAACACTGTAGGCACATTCTAAAGCCTCTTTCAAGCAATTCAGTTTTCATTTAGCTGTGAACAGCTTTAGAGAGGAACAGAATAACGTAGTGGTAGTAAATGGTTTACTGATTTTAATTTGAGAAGATCTCTGACTATCTTTTTGATGCAGCCATAGATGATTTAATGCAGTTGTGCTTATGACAGCATCTGCTTCTCTCCTTTTTCAGCTCCTGTGTATTCCAGATTGTTAGCCAGGATGAAACACTAAAGCAACAGCCATTCTGTATATGTAAAGCACAACCAAGGATTCAGCTAGCTTTTGCCATTGGGTTGCTGAAGAGAAGGACTTTGTTTTCTACAAAAAACCAACAACACCCACACATACACACATGCCACCATGTATTACACAAAGGTTATGTTTTTTTCAACTGAAATGAAGGAGAGAAAATAAAAGCCATATATATTTAAACCATTGTTTGGTAAGCCTAATTTTGTTCCAATTGGTAGCTGAGAATTCAGGGAGCCTCAGGTATGTGTGCCTACTCCAAAATTATTTAGGCCCACCCTCCAGTTGTGCAAGAGCTAAAAATGACTATGATTGCAAGACACGCTAAAATCTATCCCTCTCTGGTTAGTATTTAATAAAAATGTTTAAGGTTTGCATGTGCTGTCAAGAACTGCGCACACTGGCTTATGCTCAGAATCCTATTGAATATCTGAGGCTTTGGCTTTAGAAAAGGGAGTTATTCAGAAATGCAGCCTGAATTAGACTCAGGTTGGCTTTCATTTGCTACAGTCTGTCTACATGGCTTTGAGTGCAGATACGTAGACTGATCCTGCACTTTTGCACACAGTCACTGCTAAAACCAAGATTGGTGAAGCTCATTTGTCCAAATTGGCCCTTCGTGTTTTGAGGGTCGGTGGGATGAATGGTCCGTTTTCTATAAGGTGCTAACAGTAGTATTTTCCTACTTAACAGAGTTTTGTCGTGAAATATTTTAGAAGATAGCCACAGAAGCATTTATTACTCATTTCTATATGTATAGGGGTAGGTACATATGGATCATGAGTGGTCTCTGTACCATGGTGCTTTTCTTTTTCTTTTAAAAAAACAGAGTAAAAGAGTCTTGCTTTAGAGTAATAATCCAACTTTGTGACTTTTCCACCCTTTATGGTTTGAGCCTTACAAGCTTACAGATAGGATATTCTGATTTGGTCTCTCATAGTTAATGGGGTGGGTTGGGGCTTTCAACTACATTTTGAAAATGAAGGCAACAAGCTTCATAGCAATTACGTAAAATCTTAATACCGTTTTTCGGAGCACACAGCCTAGGCATGTCTTAGACATAAATTTGTATGTGGACATTTTAAAGGATGTAAAAGTACAGCTTGTGCCTTCAATTAAAACTGACAATTTAGGTCACAATACAGGTGCTACAGAACTAGCTCCCTACATGCTGTGGAAGCTTTCTCATTCATCCACCCCTGATAGAGAACAAAACCTGTCAGAAATTCAGGAGATTTTCTTTAAAAGGGGGGGGGGAGTTTCGATGTAACGTGCACTTATAAAAAGCTGCCTGTGTGTGGACAAGCTATCACACATTCTAACACGAGCTCTCTGAATTGTGGCCTGTAGTCTTAAAGACTGCTAGGCACTCTCTGAACAATGCCAGTTGTGTACTTCAGCAAGAACATGTGGTTTTTATTTTCTTCCCTCCTGTGCTTTGAAAATGTTCCACACAATTCTGTGTCTTGGCTTCTTATTTTTTAAGCCTCATTGATGATATTAGGGAATTTGCATGATATAAGCTATGGTTTGATCAGTGCTGTCAATTAGCTTTTGTTTACACATATGGTTCTAACTTTAATATCTTTTTTTCTTCCTGAGCCTGGCAATACATCCTCTCTGTAATGTGGTCATAGAGCAATCCCTCATCAAAACCTTCAAATAAACAATTCATTTGTAATAAAACTTGGGTTTTCTTTTAAATATATAAATTGACTGTGTCAGTAATATTACAAGTGACATCAGCATACTTTGTTTAGGGACCCAGTTTTACCTCAGATAGCTTTAAGAAATCCCATGAGTACCACCCCAAAATACTGCAAAGTCTTTCTGCAGATTTTACACATTATGAAGCTTTTGTTTCATCCATTTACCTCAGAGTTTTACCTCACACTATCCTGGCAGTGAGGAAATATGACACTGCCAGCTCAGTTTGCACATGGTAACTTATTTGTTTGACAGTATCTCCATGTGAAAATCACACCCATTTCTCTTTTTAGAGAGAAGGTTCAAAAAGCAACTTTCCTTGATATGGCAAGTTTTGATACAAAAAAGTCATATTCAAATGTGGCCACTTTCAAGCACTCAGATTCAGATATGGGATGGCAAAGAGCCCTGGCAGTAGAATTGGCGGGGCGGGAGAGGGGAGAGAATTTGAAAGCATTGCATAAATATTTTACAATATTATTTGTTTAATTTTTTGGACATATTCATGAGATAGCTTAAACTATTTATTTATTTATAAGTAAGTAAGTAAGTAAGTAACTAACTAACTAACTATTTGGACTAATTATTTATTTGTAACTCAAGACAACTACAAAAATGTGACTAAGAAAGTTTTTTTCAAAAATAAATAAAAATAAAGTAGCACACGGTTGGCAAAGCCAGCCTTTCAGCAATTATCAAGAGCTTTGTGAACATGAAACATAGGAGAACAAATATTTTGTTCCCAGTGCTTTGTTATCTGTGCATCAAACTATTCTGTTGATTACATAGGTGCCATATTCATGAGCATGATATGGTAATGCTACTAGCTGGCACGCTTAAGAGCTCATTTGCCAGGTACCCCAGTAAATGCCTACCTCTCCCAATGACACTTAGCTCAAAGGACTTTTTGTGCATTTGTAGTCCTTCCAAGAACTCTGTAAAGTAGGACACTATTAACATCCCTGCAAAACAGGGCACTATCAATTAGTAATCCTTGCAATAACCCTGGGAAGTAGGGCACTATTAATCAATACCAGCTTACCCAAGATTGCCCAGCCAGTCAGTCAATGCTTCAGCAAAAGTTTGATTCTCTTCCTTGCCTAATTCATCAGTCATTATGGTGTAGTACCACCTCTAGATTTCCACATTTAATGATGGCGCTGGATTTCTTGGTGACACATGTCCCTTCCTACGTAGAATTTATTGACAGAACCTGTAGCCTTTGAGATGCTGTTCGACTCCACTGACTATGCTCCTGGGAGAGATGGGAGCCAAAGTCCAGCAACATCTGAAGAGCCACAGGTCCCCCACTCCATTTTAAAGCATTCTGGTGTGCACAATAATCAGAATTAGTCAGAACCCTATATAGAACTAAGCACTTCAAATAGGAGTCTGCAAGCCACATCCCAGTGCCTCCCATGGACCTTGCCATTGCTCATGCTAAGCCCTGGGAATCTTGCCCTTTTCCATACCCAGTGAAACCATTTGCTACGACACAGTTTGACTCATTCAAGAGACTCCCTTGCTCTTGTTAAATACAAGATGCAGGTTTGTCCAATCATAAGAGCAGCCTGCTGGACCAGGGCAGTTGCCCATCTAGTCCAGCATCCTATTCTCACAGCGACCAAACAGATACTTGTGGGAAACCTGCAAGCAGGACCTGAGCACAAACACACTCCCCTCCTGTGGTTTCCAGCAACTGGTATTCAAGAGCATTGCTGCCTCTGGCTGTAGAGGCAGAGAGTAGTTATTGATTGCCTTATCCTCCACAAATTTGTCAAATCCTCTTTTAAAGGATCCTCTCTTAAATCAACAACAGGATCAAGTGATGATGCCTTCCTAGAATTTCCATTTCTGGGGTGGTGGAAGTGACTTTTAAATTGTGGTCCTACTCAATGGGAGGGGAAACCCCTTCCCCCTACCATAAACTAGGAGAGGAGGGAGTGTCACAGAGTAGGCCAGGCTGTTGTTTTTCTTCCACAGGGGAATATTCAAATAAAAATGACCTCATCTGAAGCCCCACTTGGTCCTTCTCACTGTATAAGCAGACCCAATGTTTATGCAGGAGAAGTTGAAGCATTTCCTTCAAGAGCCTACTTCTGACCTCTTAGACGAGCTACTTCTTTTCCTCATATCCCCAGGAATGGGGATAATAGCATGTACAATACTGTGGTTTGGAACGAAAAGCAATGGTGCACTGAAGCATAGCGCTATTAAGTGCTAGAGGGATTCCGATAAACAATGGACGTGAAAGAAAATGCTTCAGTGGCTTCAAATAAGATCTGAGTGCTTCCGAAGAAAAACAAGCAGACCAAATTCTCACAGGAGAAATACACATTTAAGAGCAGAAGAACCATGCCAGAACAGCATAGTTTGACAGAGAGGGCTGCTCTCCAAAAGGAGAATTCTCAAAGTCTGCAGTGTTCTGTGTTCTGTATTAGGGGTGAATGGAGACAAGGTCCAGCCAGACTTCACAAACAAAAATCAAGCACAGCACAGCAAAACCAAGTTCACAGATGTTCTAAAGGCAAACAAGGAAACGAAAGAGGAACTTTTGAAAAAGGAAGGATTATTCACATATTTCAAAACTAGTCTTAAAAATCTATCGGGTCAACACTGTTGCCTTTTTACTATACATCTTACCACTCATCTGAACCCTAATCTGTGAGGATATTCACCTTACTACTTGGTAGGATAATACAGGGGCCACATTCACTCCTAACTGCAGCAGCATGGGAGCGGATCCTCTCCCTTCTTGAAAAATGATTATTGGGTGGACATGACCTATGTGAGCCATCCTATCCACTGACATTCACCTGAGTGGTCACATCATTTGCATGGTAGAGTAGCAGTCACACCCCTTCAGCACCACCACATAGATAATGCTATCTGTGATACTAATAGTCCACCTAGATACACAGTTGTGAAAATTTCAAATTGTGCAATTTTGTGTATTTTTTACTTTAAAAAACCCAAAACAAGTGTAAATAAATTATGCAAATCATCTGGCCACGTGGAGTGCTCCCACATGGCATTGTTTACATAGCAGAGGGGAGCAAAGAAACATGGTAAAGACTGATGGCACCTAAGAATGAACCACCTCATCATATGTTAAGGTATCACAGAGCAGGACTGCACTGCCCTTCTGACCTCCATCTGTTTGAGTCACAGAAGCATACCGTGGTGAGATTGTTGTGGTACAAACACGCCAGTGCCCTGCACTGCCTTTGCCATGGCACTGCCCTTCTCTTCCTCTCCTCTCCTCTCTCTTCAGCTTTAAGAGCGGTGGACTCGTAATCTGCTGAACTGGGTTCGCATCTCCGCTCCTCCACATGCAGCTGCTGGGTGACCTTGGGCTAGTCACACTTCTTTGAAGTCTCTCAGCCCCACTCACCTCACAGTTTGTTGTGGGGGAGGAACGGAAAGGAGAACGTTAGCCGCTTTGAGACTCCTTCGGGTAGTGATAAAGCGGGATATCAAATCCAAACTCTTCTTCTTCTTCTTCTTCTTCTTCTTCTTCTTCTTCTTCTTCTTCTTCTTCATGTAATGGACTCTCCACCAACATTCATTATAAGCCGTCCGACGAAAACAGGGAGGAAGCTCCATTTGTTTAAAACATTGAGCAACAGGAAAAAAATGTAATTCACTCAGATCAAAACAGCTTCTGCTATTGTGTTCTCTATGAGAGGATTCCAGAGATTTATTGAGGATCATTCCTTGCCAAGTTCAGCACTACCCCAGGCTCCATGCCTGTGAAATACTTTGTTCTTGGCACAGACACCTCTGACTATAGTCCATCAGAGGGGTGGGGGTGGGGGAGCTGGAAAGCTTTATGCTCTCAAGAGGAGCACTAAATGTCAACTGTTGCTAAAAGTGGGCTTCAGTGAAGCAATCTCCCCACCCACCCACCTTTTTCCTAACAAGAGACTAGATTTATCCAGAGACATTTGCGATTCTGCTCTACTGACTCCTAACTACACCTAGACAGAACCATTCGTAACTTACACCCTGAGCAGTAGCTCCAAGCCTGACTCTCTGAACCAGGTGAAGAGGGGTCAGCAGGACCAGCTGCCCCAGGGGAAGAGATGCTGGATACTCAGACCACAACATCATGCTTAAGGCATATTCCAGAGCCCATTAGCTGGATGCATCAAGGCTTGAACCTCCCCTTCTGCAGAACTGGCCTCTTGTACACATTCTAATACCTGTCTATTAATGCAGGTAATAAGCCTGCAGGGAACTAACAAGAGAGGAGATGCTTTGATGATCCTCTGACATCTTGGCTTTACCCATGTTTCTCTCCACACACCCCATGCCACTCTGTTATAACCTCGTTCGCTGTTTTGTAGCTCTTTCGGTTAGCCCAGGGGTCCTGCTGCCCTGTAAATGGAAATTTAGCAAAATCCATGAATGCTGACCCACTCCTCCCTATTTTCTTTCACAATTCCTCTCCATTGCAGAGGGCAGAGGGCCTTCTTGCTAGTGGCACCCACCCTGTGGACCGCCTTCCCATCAGATGTCAAAGAAATAAACAACTATCTGATGTTTAGAAGACATCTGAAGGCAGCCCTGTTCAGGGAACTTTTTAATGACTGATGTTTTAATGTATTTTTAATCTTTTGTTGGAAGCCACCCAGAGTGGCTGGGGAAACCCAGCCAGATGGGCGGGGTATAAACAAACAAACAAACAATTATTTATATTGCAGCTTTAATTTGTTCTGGGATTTTTTTATTGTACTGATATAAATAATGTCAGCAAAGCAAAATTCATTAAAATATTATCACCATTCTTGTTTAAAGCAACCCTAGATCAGGAATGGCTCTTCAGAAGTTGTTGAACTCCAACTCCCATCAGCCCTAGCCAGCTTGGTCATTAAGTTCCTCATCCCTGATTTGGATGCTCCTGAGAACTGGAATCATTCTGAGTGTCACTCATTGCAGGAGATTGCTGGGGGTGCTGCCTTATCATCTCCGCAACATAATAATTGGCATGGTTTAAATGCCGAATGGAAACGTTCATATTTCAAAGTGTTAAAAATTAAAATAAGTTCAGAGAAGTGAGAATTTTGAAAAATGGCTGTATTGTGGTTCACATATTGTTTCGGAAAAGTGTGAATTGGGTATGTTTGCCTTCAAATGCAAACTGAAGCAAATTTCTCCTCCATCCCTATCAGCGGCATTATGTGCCCACTGATATATCTAACGTATATGTTTTAATATGCAATTTCAGCCAGTACATCAGACTCCAGTGGTGGATCATCAGTTATCAGAATATTGTTACCAGAGGTAAGGACAAGGGGTGGGGTGGGGGGCAACGTGTAGGACCTCTAGGCTACTGAATGGGATAGTTAAAAGGGCTATCAAAAGGGAACATTTCCAACAATGAGCTTTCTTAGTCAAAACAAACCAACCAACAAACAAAAAACTGATCTGGAAACAACCATCTTTAAAACAGTATTAAACGAACTCTTTTTATTACAGATGATCTCCTCCCTTAAACTTTCACTGCTGTTCTGCAAATGAATTTAAATACAGGGAAAGAAACTAGCACAGTGCCCTGTTCTAAGGGAAATTCCATACATAGGGGACTTCGATTGTAAAGTGTGCGTTTTCTCAGCCGTGTTGAAAAAGTGGAACATTGTTTTCCTAGTTTACAAAGAGGGCTTGGAGTTGATTTGACCCATGGGCTGATGTGTGGGTGGTCGGCCGAAGGAAACAGCACAGCAACTTCTCTAGCAGATGCACTATTGACATGTGCGTGCATCTCATTGGGAGCCTTCTCAACACTTTGTTGCTAAATGTGTAACAGTGGGAGCATTCATTTGTATTCGGAGGCCACCCACGGTAAAATAGTCAGCAGTAGGAAAAAGAAAAGGAAGGGCCACGACAGAGGCACAACTCCCGAGATCTTTCAAACAGACAATGAGAAAGGCAAAGGTGAAACCACCCACATACTATTACAGTGTTACCTTGGGTTAAGAACTTAATTTGTTCCGGAGGTCCGTTCTTAACCTGAAACTGTTCTTAACCTGAGGTATCACTTTAGCTAATGGGGCCTCCCGCTGCTGCGCGCCGTGGCACCAGCGCGATTTCTGTTCTCATCCTGAGGTAAAGTTCTTAACCCGAGGTACTACTTCCGGGTTAGTGGAGTCTGTAACCCGAAGTGTTTATAACCCGACATGTTTGTAACCCGAGGTACTGAGAAACATTTTATCACATATATCACACACAGAGACAAGCAACAGTCATTATTATGTAGTTGCTATAAATGACCAATCATAAAGGTAAAAGGACCCCTGACCATTAGGTCCAGTCGCGGATGACTCTGGGGTTGCGGCGCTCATCTCGCTTTATTGGCCGAGGGAGCCGGTGTACAACTTCCGGGTCATGTGGCCAGCATGACTAAGCCGCTTCTGGCGAACCAGAGCAGCGCACAGAAACGCTGTTTACCTTCCCGCTGCAGCGGTACCTATTTATCTACTTGCACTTGACGTGCTTTCGAACTGCTAGGTTGGCAGGAGCAGGGACCGAGCAACGGGAGCTCACCCCGTCACGGGGATTCGAACCGCCACCCTTCTGATCGGCAAGCCCTAGGCTCTGTGCTTTAACCCACAGCGCCACTTGATCATATCATCGTATAAATGACTGGAGGCGTGTACCTTTTAGGTCATACAGCAAAGTGGGGGTGGGGTGTAAAAATGGGAGAAGGCAACGAAGAAGGCTGAACCAACAGTATAGCGTTTCAGCTCATGCAAACAAGAACACTGTGGTGTTTAACCATCACAGAGTCACTAGCCTCTTTATCCCATTTGCCATTGGGAACAGGAAAATGGCTTACAGAATAAATTCCTAGAGAGAAAATAAGTATGAAGTCACTTCCAGTACTGTTGGTTGAAAGGCAGGACATAAAAAGGGAACATACAGTAAATAACTGGCATGAGATTGTGTTGGTTTTAAACAATATTGTAAGATGCTATATGATCAAGGTGATATGGGTGATGTGCTGATAGATCTCTGGGTGATTTGCACTGGATCAGGAAGGATTTTTGTTTTACAATAGCTGCAACAAAATTGCTTCCTGCGGCCTTAAATTATACTGTTGAGATGAAGGGATAACTAGGAGTGGTGTTTTGTGTGGAAAGATGGTGAGTTCTGTTCAGTTCCATTAAAGATTCCAGAGTCCAAATTAGACAGGACTAGTTAAACCTCTCGGTACATATAATGTGCACATTTCCACCCCTGTTGTGCGAATGACAATAGCTGGTCTGAATCTGCTATTTAGATTGGGATGAAATCTCCCTCGGTGTCATTTAGAGGGATTCGAAGTCATATCTAGCTTGGCCCTAAGGGAAGATTGTGAAATAAAGTCTGTGGTTTTCTGTAGAAGTTGATTCATCCCATGCTCGTAACAAGGGGTCACTCCCACAGTCACTGTGCTTAGGGGTGCTGATCTCAGTGGCTAGACATATCTGTAAACACCATGGCTACAATCCTTATTTTTTTGCTCACTGAGACTCAGGTTACCGATTCAGCAGAACTGGAAAGCGTTTCCTGGCTCGTGCTACAGCAGGCTGCAAGTGATGGCTGGTGATAGTGGTGACTCTACCCATGCGAGAGCTTCTCCATTGGGTGGGGCATATGAAACTCCAGCTTCTTGCACATCACACGTTTCACACCATGCACACGACATTGCCCCCCCAACTGCCTTCACAAGCTGGTGCCTCTGTGGCCAGGAGTATGAGGTGTGTGTGTGTGTGTGTGTGTGTGTGTGTGTGTGTGAACTCCATCTCCTCACCTCCCATTAAAGCTACTGCAAGGGGCAATAGAGCAAGCGGCTCTCTTTTCCAGACCCATTTCACTGCAAAGCCACCCTAAGATAAAAAGAAGAAGAAGTAGAAATAGGATGCTGAATTATGCACACAATTGACAGCACATTGCGAGCTGAACTTGAAGTAAAGGAAACAAATATGGAAAATCAACATCAGAGTTCCTGGCGTGACTATAGTTCTCTTTATTATAGCTGGATAGATTGGAATTGTTAGTCACCACACAGCATTTATATTAGGTGCTATATTCCCTTGGCAGCAGCAGAGTAAACTGATGATGAACTGGTCGTGTTCCCTCAAATTTCCTTACGCTAATGAGAGCCTCTTAGCATTGTCTTGGATTTTCTTTTATCATAATGACATTTTCCATGATTTGTGAGATGTTTCCAATATGAACAATTCAGCAACTTAGAAAGCAGCTGGCAGGAACTCCTGCTCCCACCCACCTGCCTGGGAATAGGATTGGCTTTTCCCTTTCAGGAAATAGATGGGTGGCTGGTGCCTCTACACAGCCCTGGAGCATGGCCTGAACCACATGGGATGCCCTAGCCAATGACAAGGTGCCAGGGACCATTTCTCCTACTTCTGAGCTTCTTGCCATTGCAAAACCATATTTTGGCCCTGGGACATAGTTTGAAGACTGGCTAAATTCAAAATATCTTGACAAAGCATTTGAGAAGTACCCTTTGGATTCATCCTGCAAACAAACACCCCTTCACAACTGCCTGGATATCTATTTTCAGAATGGACAGTAGCATTTTATTGTACAGGCATGCATTTCTTTAAGACACTGTTGCTGAAAGATATATTGTGCAGAACACTTAGTGCCTGCAAAATATTATGAGTTTCCAGTTGGATCAGAAGATTTTCCAAAACAAAGAACACATTGCTAATAACAAAGAGCCGAGAAAAATAAAACGGAATTTCTTAGTGCCTTTAAAAAACAGGTTGATGCATTTGTTTGGAATAGAGGCATGTTTAAATAACACCTAAAGGCATAAGGCTAGGTTAAACGGCTTAGATATGGAATTGCACCAGCATATTTGTGGGTTTCACCTTTGGGGATATGACAGGAAGATGATTCTTTGAAATGACAGAAGCTTAAGTGATTGCCAAAGGTTCCACAAATTATAGAAGTTGCTGCAGCCCTGTACTTGGGCCTGTCTCACTCTGACCAAGCATACCTCTCTTTTGCAGTAGCCAACTGTTGATGAAGTACCAGAAAGGCTGTTTCGTTAGGCAATTGCCTGGTGATGTTGTCTTTTCCCTGAAGGGCATCTTGCCCCAGTCTGTCCTCCTGGGAGCCTGTCCCTTCAAGAGCCTGCCTTTCCCAATCCACAAAGCCAATGTGAATAGCCTCTAGTGTTTAACTGAAACTGTTTTATTGACAAATAGTTTAGACCTTTCAGTCACTACCCAAGATTCCCTGATATCCAAATATATGAAGCTGTGTCTATGTCATAGAGTCAGACCCATTGAAAATAATTAATTTAAATTACTCATGTCCATTGATTTCAGTGGGTCTACTCAGATAGACCCAACCCACTGCTCTTCCACTGTGCTTTCAGCACTGCTGGGCACAGGAATCACCTCAGTATCTTCAGGTGGGAGACAAAGACAGGAAGCAGGATCAGTTGGTAAATCTGAAACATTTCAGACTTTGCCACTGGAAAAGTCCTTGTGTAAGAGCTGCCCCCTTTTACCATGTTCTTTTAAAGATCCAGTTAGTTTGATATCTACCCAAGACTAGACATTTGAAAAGTACCCTGGAGTTTAAAGCTAGGAACAATAGTATAAGGGTGTCAATATGCTTTTAGGAAGCAACAATATTTAGAGGGCATGTGAGTCGCGGCCTTGTACGGTTCAACAAGTGATGATTCCCCAGGTTAGATACAGTGCTTAGGAAGAGATTGTGGTTTGTTGCTCCTGTTCACACTGAGGGAGGAGCAAAATGGTAAACCATTAAGCATAACATGCAGATTCAACCTACCGTATGTGTTTTCATATTGTCATTTACTTAAGCCACAGGAGTAATTATATTCATTCGTAAAGGCCTGGCAAGTGAATCCTGATGCCCCCCTTGTGGGTATTGATCTATGTCTCATGTGCTCTGTGCCTTTATAAGTTAGCCCTTTTTTTTTTTACAATGGAAAAGTTATTTTAAATAAACACATTTCTCCCAAACTCAAATGATTGATGCACTTGGGGACTTGCAAAGTTTATTGTTGCAGCAGAAAGACAGAATGGAAAGTTTATTCACAGCCCCTGCTACCCTATTCCATGGAATCTTGATGGTTAGAAGTGAAGAATAACAGAACAGATTAGTTGCTGCCTGGTGATTTATTAATGAGCAGTGCATGATGAATGGAAGTCAGGATTTATACCTAGTATAAGAGCAACAAGCAATATTTATAGCGGCTTATGGCAGATTCCATCTCTGCATGAGGCCGGATGGTGATGATGTCTTTCACAAATCATGTGTCTGCTGTACAGAATCATTGTGAGCTTAATGTTATAAAATTTGTAACCATCAAAACAGCGTGAACTGTTTTTTTAAATTTTATTTAACAATCTAATCTCCCCAATTTATTGATAAATCACTTTATGAGTTCTTTTAACTGAATGCTTTTCTAGTAACCTCAAAGTCATGAGCACCAAAACAGCAATTGTACTTTTAACACCAGTTGTGGGTTGTGGCAAGACTTTGAATATGGCCTTGAGCAATTTCTTTTGGCAAAGCTTCTATTTCTGCATAATATACGGACTTTAGCAGTTGCGTCTTAACTTAAATTCTGCCAATTTCAAGCTCTCTCCACCCCCTACTCTGCCCCAATCACACCCCAAAACTACTTTGAAAGTTGGCAAACACATAGGCCTTAGATGCTGCATTCAAAATTTGATTAGATGATAACATTTGATTGAATCTGGCAGGTGTTCCAAGTTTTGTTCTGAAGTAACAGTGTGCAGAAAAGAATTTTAAAAAAATCATTCTAGGTTTCTGGATGCTACTGTTTCATGATATGCTCAGTGCTTGTTTTGTTTCCATTCCTCTACTTGCTGACTTTATGGGTTGTTGTTGGCATCCGTTTGTCTTGAGAGACAATGGAGTGTGCCTCCAGGGGTGAAGTCAAACCATTGGAGAATCACAGTGCCTGCAGAGACCAGTAACTTGCAACTACTGCTTCCTGCATTGTTTTTGCTGCATTAGCAGTACCAAAGTGACCTCCCTGGGGCACAAACTTGGACAGTGTGTATGGAGGTCCTGGGCTGCAAGACACCATGCTTGGCCTCACTGATGTGGTCCAAAGGAAAGAAGAGTAATACATTTGGCACCAGCTTGGCTGCAGGAGCTGCCAGAAGGAGGTGTACAAGATGCCATCCAACCGTCTTAGGGCCCGCACTTCTGATTTGTGTAGGGTTTACTCCTTAACCTAAGCCAGTGTGGTGTAGTGGTTAAGAGCGGTAGACTCGTAATCTGGTGAACCGGGTTCGCGTCTCCGCTCCTCCACATGCAGCTGCTGGGTGACCTTGGGCTAGTCACACTTCTCTCAAGTCTCTTAGCCTCACTCACCTCACAGAGTGTTTGTTGTGGGGGAGGAAGGGAAAGGAGAATGTTAGCCGCTTTGAGACTCCTTCGGGTAGTCATAAAGTGGGATATCAAATCCAAACTCCTCCTCCTCCTCCTCCTCCTCCTCTTCTTCTTCTTCTTCTTCTTCTTCTTCTTCTCTTCTCCCGAAGGTGTCCCACAAGACAGTGCTTAACTTACAGTGGTACCTTGGGTTACAAACGCTTCAGGTTACAGATGGTTCAGGTTACAGACTCCGCTAACCCGGACGTAGTACCTCAGGTTAAGAACTTTACTTCAGAATGAGAACAGAAATTGCGCTGTGGCGGCGCGGCGGCAGCAGGAGGCCCCATTAGCTAAAGTGGTACCTCAGGTTAAGAACAGTTTCAGTTTAAGAACGGACCTCCAGAACAAATTAAGTTCTTAATCAGAGGTACCACTGTACTATGTTTCTTTCAACAGCCTTGGAAGGCATACCAATATTGCCATCTCTGTATTATGAAATCCAGTGTGTTGCAGGAGGGGAAATGTTAGGTGTGACCTTGGTTCAAATCCTCACTCGGCCATGAAGCTCCTGGTGTGACCCTGGGACAATCACTATCTATAACCTAACTAATTCACAGGTTTGCTGTGAGGATAGAATTAGGGTCACTAATATAAACAATGGCTAGGGCTCAGTGGTTGCAACTTTCATGGCCTATCTTTCTGTTCCCCTCCTAAATTCTTCAGTCAAACAACCTCTCCAGAGGGTCAGTGGGCATCATGGGCGGCATGGATCTGCAGTGTCAAGGGGGAATTGGGCTTCCATAGAGCAGCACTCAGTTGGCACAAGATCCCTTCACTGGATCTCAGGCTACTCCTTTCTCACAAGGCAGGTCCACTTGGACAGCTGCTGCATGGTGCAGTGGGAGAGTTGAAGCCAAGAGATAGGGAGCTGTTTGAAGTCTTTCTCATGTCAGGCAAGAGCAAGTACAGTATAATGCCAACCAGGGGGTGGGTTTATCTCTCCACACAGTGTGTCTCCCCTACTCCAAATCTTCTGGATCATGCGCAAAAGGAATTGGTAATACTCAGGCACATAATGGATTGCTGCAGGAATTCCGAATCCTGCCTGAGTTTTAGGCAGAGTGAAACCGTTTTGGAGAGGAGTAGAATGGTTCTGCTCCCACATCCTTTCTCTTCTGCTGCTCACAGTCCACCATTTCTTTTCTTCCCAATCTACTGCCTCAGAAAAGAGTCTCAAGGGACTGAGTCACACAGTGGAAAAGCCCCCCAAATAACTATTGTTGCTGTCAGGGACTCAGTAGGTGACCTTAGACAAGCCGCCGCCTCTTGGCTTCAGCTCTCCCTCTGTGCCATGTAGCATCGCATGCATGGTGCCGGAACTGAGTTCCGGCAAGTTCTGACTGAAAAAGAAGCCCTATGACCTTCAGAGACTGGGATGTGGATCCCCACTCAGCCACAAAGCTCACTGGGTGACCTTGGACCAGCCACTATCTCTCAGCCTAACCTACGTCACAAAGGTAGCTTTGATGATAAAATGAGGAGGAGAGAATGCATTTTTGGAGTGGATCTGGAACTCACCAGGAAAGAGTGGGTCATGCTGGGCCTGTTCCAGAAATGCTGCTTATTTTAAAATGATTCATTTGCCATGCTTCTATTTGAAACACTGCTATCAGTTGTGAGCTGTTGAGTGCAAGATGGGTTAAAAACCCACTGAAACGAGCAGCTAGCTGGCAAGCTAGTACGTGCACATCCTGAGGGGAAAGCCTTGATCCCCCTGCCGCACTTCCATTTATTTATTTTTATGTATTCTAAATTAGATACCTTGTAAACATAGAAGAAGAGATATGATCTAGCTATAAACTTTAAATTACTCAATTTAAAGAATATACCTTATTGTATTAAGCCCAAAAACCACCAGTTAATTGGCGGGCTGTAATATTTATTATAAGTGGCTTTTTGCTTCCTCCACCCACCCTGTGGCAGATTAGATCTGAGCCTCCTAGCAATTTCATAAATAATTTCCTCCCATTTACTGCAAATCAAATATTTCATTCTCTTGTGGGTTTTACTTTTCAGGCAATTCCCATCTGCAGAGTGTTTTAAATGTGGTCGCTATTCCTTGGCTCTATTATTTCCTCAACAAGGAATGTTTCACATTAAGCCAGAAAAAAAGAGAGAGAAACTCAGTTGAGCACTGTAGTTGTAAAACTGACAAAGCCTCCATCCAGAAGCTGTCAACTCCATCTCACCCCTTCTTTTTGGGAGCCATGTCCACTATTTTTACTTGAGAAACAAATAGAAGCTGTTGTTTCAGTGATGTCGCTTGACATTCAGTCAGTTCCGAGAAACAATTTTTCCACTATAAGCTAGCTCACAAAATGCCAGTAGCTCCTGTTTTCTTTTCTTTTATCACTGGAAGAAAGCCATGTGTGGTGAGAGAACTGGGAATCAAGGCTTTCTGAGTTCTAGACTAGCTCCATCATGAACTCTGGGCAGCCACGTCTACCATCTCCTGATCATTTTGCAAAATGATCTATATTTGTGTCCTAGATTTGCATTCTGCCATTCCTCCAAGAATGGTGCACGACAGTGGCGTAGCGTGGATTGCCGGTGTCTGGGGTCGCATGGGGGGGTGAGATAGAGGGAAACGGACAGAGTACGCACGTGTATTCAACTGCCTAATGGCATCCGCGTCACCCAGGAGATTGCAGCTGCAGAGATAAACAAAGAAGGGTCGTTCTATTGTCAGGAGAGGTCACTTCCTGCTTCACATGGAGAAGCTGTTTTCAGTGGAGCCCAGCAATGAAAGCACACAGCTGTATTGAGGCAGCACGAGGCGTTGAAATAACAACAACAACAACAACAACAACAATTTATTTGTACCCCGCCCATCTGGCTGGGTCTCCCCAGCCACTCTGGGCAGCTTTCAACAAAAATAAAAAATACATTAAAATATCACATATTAAAAGCTTCCTTAAACAGTTGAACAGCTAAATGTTGAACCCCTAAAAAATTTGCACCCAGGGCACCCGCCCCTGTGTCTCTGCCAAGCTACACCAGTGGTACACATTAGGTTAATGCATTTAATCCTCACAACAACTCTGTGAGATAGGTCAGGTTGCAAGAGAATGATTGGCTCAAAGTCACTCAGTAAGCTCCATGGCTTACCTGGGAGTTCAGCCTGAGGAAACTGAGAGATGTTTGTTTCTCCTCTAACATCTATGTTTACAGGGCTGGTTTTGAGGGTAGCCAGTTTGTTCCCAAGACAATTATCTTAAACTGGTAATTGCTTCCTTCTCCTAAACTAGTAATTTTGTCTTGTTTCTCCTCTCAGATTTACACCAATTGGGGATGTGTCTTTTCAGCCACACTTCCTTCTACATGAAGTCATTCAGGTATTGACATCAGTTTCCCCTGCCATCTTTTTTGCTAAAATTTATCGTAAGGCAGGGGTATAACCTTTGGGCCTCTAGATGTTCTTGGATGCCAACTCTCATCAGCCCCAGCTAACATGGTCAATGATAAAGGACGAGAAGAGCAAAAGTCCAGCAACATCTGGAGTGCTGCAGGTTGCCCAGTCCTATCCTGTGCACACAACCCAACTAATACCCATGTGGATTTTTGCAGACCCAGAAACACAATTCAACTTGGCTCATAAAACCTGAGGAAAGCTGAAGTTAAGGTGGTCCAAGGGAATTTTTCAGAAGCTTACTTGATAGGGTGACCTAAAGAACAGCCAAGGAGGTTAGGTCTTTGGTAACTTCAACAGCTGGATATAAGAGGGATTTGGACAACTATAGCTGGGTCATGAAAAGATGAAAAGATGCACTTGCATAACAGTTATTGTTACAGTCAACTTGCTTTTCACATCTCATCATCCTGTCTTTTCAGACGGCTTGATGTTGAAAATAAAGGTGACTTAGAAGCCACAGATGGGGAGTCTGTTATAAATAGAGGGAGCCATAGAGATTCTGGTACAAAGATCAAAGTGGGAAAAGACGAACATGGGATCTCATAGGAAATATCAGTGTGGTGTAGTGGTTAAGAGCGGTGGACTTGTAATCTGGTGAACCGGGTTCGATTCCCCGCTCCTCCACATGCAGCTGCTGGGTGACCTTGGGCTAGTCACACTTCTCTGAAGTCTCTCAGCCCCACTCACCTCACAGAGTGTTTGTTGTGGGGGAGGAAGGGAAAGGAGAATGTTAGCCGCTTTGAGACTCCTTCGGGTAGTGATAAAGTGGGATATCAAATCCAAACTCCTCCTCCTCCTCCTCTTCTTCTTCTATATCTTTTAGAGTTTGTTCAGCCAAACACTGCATCTGTAGCCTTGGTTTTTGACATAGTCCTACCATAGTTTAAAAACATGAAACTATGACATCTCGGGACTTTGCTGGGAGGGGAGAGATAAATTGTCAGCTTCTCCTCATTGATTACTGCTGTAGGAGACAAAATAGCCTGCTTCCTGTGAAGTCCTGGGAAACCAAGCACACACTCTTCATCAGCACTCCTTGGCTGCCAGGCCTCCTTTTCACCTGCTGTGTCTTAATAGCCTGGTTAAACACCACGAGTTTTCCATGCCACAGGAAAGCTCTGAAGAGGTTGAGAGGAGTCTGCAGGCTTTGACCTCTCTCTTCACAGCAGAGCCAGAAAATAAACAGAGAGGCCAACCCAGCTTGCTTTAGGAGGTGGAAGTGGGGTCACTTATGTCAGGAAGCCAAAAAACACTGTTTTAAGTGTCAGAGATACCAGCTGGGAGAAAGTGTGCCCTGACTTAGTGAGTGTGCCTGAGACAGGCCTCTCTTCATTTAGACATGTGTGTGTCCCTGCCTACCGCATTGTACTGTGCGGTAATAACAGTGCCAGTCATGGTGTCAGGATACGCGAGGTGCAGAATGTACTATAGCGTCTTGTTAGTGTAAAACAAGCTCTGCAAATAGCGAGCTGTCATATGGAGGAGCCTAAGAGCATGGAGATTGCAGCCAGCCAAGCTGAACCAGTGTGCAGCCATGTGCGCAGCAGTCCTTGTCCAGACAGCAATGTACACCCAAGAAAGAACCACACACCCAAACTGAGCAGTGTATCTAATATTATTGTAGCTTAACATCACTGCGAGATGCTGAGGTTTGTTTTCTGGAAAGGAAAAGGAAACACAAAAAGTTTTGATTCTAAACTTAAAGGTAAAAGTAAAGGACCCCGACAGTTAAGTCCAGCCGCTAACAACTCTGGGGTTGCGGCGCTCATCTTGCTTTACTGGCCGAGGGAGCCGACGTTTTCCACAGACAGTTTTTCCGGGTCATGTGGCCAGCATGACTAAGCCGCTTCTGGCGAAATCAGAGCAGCGCACAGAAACGCCATTCACCTTCCCGCCGGAGCGGTACCTATTTATCTACTTGCACTTTGACATGCTTTCGAACTGCTAGGTTGGCAGGAGCTGGGACCGAGGAACGGGAGCTCACCCCATCGCAGGGATTCGAAGCGCCAACCTTCCAATAGGCAAGCCCTAGGCTCACCCGCGTCCCGATCCTAAACTTACTGTGACGTTAAAATCAAAACCAAAAGTCACCATGTGGTCTACACACCCATCACACACCCAGCTCCCTACATCCTGAATGATCAAATTGTGGGATGTAAACACTAGAGCAGTCAAGTACAACAATGCTAGAAGGTATCTCAGTCCTCCAGCCACAACTTCCTGGTCACATGGATTGAGATATCTTCCTTTGCAAGCTAGAAGTGGGAGTGGCTTCACCTGGGAAGGTATTAGCAAAACCAACTGCCCAGCAGCCATTCTGCCTCTTTACTTCCATTCCACTCTCTCACTCGAACTGTGAGGAGGATGCTCAGTTGGCTTCCAGCCAACTGGGGCCTAGCTGACTTCTCTCCCACATGGGGAGATTCCAATTGTAAATATCTTTACTAAGAATAAGCCTGCCTTCTTTGGGATTTGTCTTGAGCTGGATACATGTGAGTAAACATTTTATACCTTTTTATAGAAGACGTGTGTTGTGTCTTATTTAAGAGGGACAAAGGGGAAATATAGTGACAAACCAGGAAACTAGATTAAGTTGATTCTAGCGAATCAAAGCAACTTCCGCTGTGTGTATTTTAAAAGGGAATGTTACTCTGCTAGTTGAACTTGTTAGCACAAGTTAGGATGAGATATATTAAATTATAAATCTCCATCCACGTTCCAAAACATTCCCACACAAATCACCCACATAGGATCTCTCACATGCTGGAGGAATATGCTTGGCAAGAGATGATAACTGCTTGTATCCAAAGGAAGGGGTTCCTTTTAAGAGGACCCCAGAGTGACATCCTGATATATCTGATCTGGTGTGAGGGGCTACAGAAGGCAGATTTAATCAGAAGAATCCATATGCTCGCACAGGCACACTTTCAAGTGCCCACATTGGTATTTTGTTTTTTATGTCAGCCTAGTTATTTGTCTCCACTGTTGGCTTTTGGACCATTTCTTATCTAGTTTCACCTATGTGTCAGAGAAAGAAAGAAAAAGATCAGATTGAACATGAAGCCATCCAAAAGAAATAACACAACCAGGCATTTATTTTAGTAAAGAAATATTTAGAATTCTACTACATACCAATGTCTCAGTCAATATAAAGTTAAGCACTTTTCAAACCCATTTATTTCAACGGGAGAAAGTTCAGCGTGTGCTAAACTACCGTTACGGTACTATGTCCCTTAGAAACGGAAGTCCTTTAACAATCTCAACGCAACTAACAAGGATCAATTAAAAATGAAAACCACAATTATTTAAAAGCAATATAATACAAAAGATGAAAAGGCATGAAAACAAAAAGAGAGCCTCCAGCGATTAAAATTTCTACTAGTACAGCTTCCACAGCCCAAAGCAAGGGAGCCCTCTAGTGGCCAACTATAATTATGGGAATTCGTTCCCTTTAGACCAAGGGATTGCTGCGCATGAGGCCTAACTAATCACATATTATATGTGGCATAAAGATTCCGTCTCATAATTAATTCCCTGTAAGAGTCAAAAACTTACGATGACAGGGGCAGGACGAAGTCTGAAAATAAGCCCAGTACTGCCAATGGCTCTCCTATCCTATTGTTGCCTGTTGTTTATTTTACTGTAGATTATGGGAATTTAATTTGGGACTTCTTACAAAGCATGTGCTGTCAGCTGTGGTTGCGTATTCCATTTCCCGATTTAATAAATCATTTTAGAAACCATGAAGCACTTTTGAGAATGCCATGTAAAATGCAACAGCTTTTTAAACTTGTCTGCAGGATGGGGATGATTGGTTTCTTTTGCTTTTGTTTTATTATGTATTTTGTGTTTCCATTTTGTATTTTTTATGTTGCGAACCGCCTTGTGATGAAGAGCGTTATACAAATTCGATAAACAAACAAATAAAAAGCTAGATTGTGAACTGGAACAAGGAAGCATGAACATGTAACAGTGGTTCCAGCTCGGCAGCACTTGCTACCAGTTTGTTTCTGGGCCCAAAGACAAAGTGTTGTTTTTCACTTTTAAAGCCTTATGTGACTCGGGACTTCTGTCCCTAAAGGGCCACTTTTCTCCATATGAACCTCCCTGAAACCCTGTGATTGTCATCTTCACTGTGTCCAACCATAAAGGAGGGTCTGGAGTGTGGCCATGAGAGGACAGGCCTTTTATCTCTCCCCCCGCCACCCTCAATTTTCCCTCAGCATTCTCTCGCAGGAGTTCTCTCTCCAGGGAGGCCTGCCTGGCACCAGCCTTGTCGTTGTTTCAATGCCAAATACATTTTTGTCTCACCAGGCATTTGGGCAGCACCAGTGATTGGATGTTTTTATATTATGTTTTTAAAATGTTTTCTGCATTTTTCTTGTTGAATTTCATCCTTGAGGTAAACAACAGTGACATTTTGTGATGGGCAAGCAATTCATAAATTCAGTAAACCAAACCTAACATCACTTAATGCAAACTAGTGTCAGCCTAAGACAAAGTTTGGAGAGTAAACTTGAAATCCCTACTCTCTGGTTCTAATTTACCTCACAGGATTGTTGTGAAGAGAAAATGGGTGGTGGGAGGCTGTCAAGGAGCAGGCTATAAATGTAACGTGTAAATGTAACACACACATGCAATTACCTAATACAATCAAACCTCGGTTGTCGAATGTAATCAGTTCTGGAACATAGCTGTCAACTGTTCCCTTTTTAAAAGGGAAATTCCCTTATTCTGAATAGGATTCCTCGTGAGGAAAGGGAAAGGTTGACAGCTAAGCCCGTTCGGCCTCCAAAACGTTCAACAACTGAATCGCGGCTTCCAATTGGTTGCAAGAGCTTCCTGTACTCAGCGGAAGCCACATCGGACTTTTAGCTTCTGAAAAACGTTTGAAAACCGGAGCATTTACTTCCGGGTTTTCGGCGTTCGGGAGCGGAATCATTCGAAAACAGAGCCGTTCAGGAGCCGAGGTATGACTGTATCACATTCTGTTATCAGCATCTGGCAGCTTTCATAAGACGAATTGTGCACCATTTGTCCCCTTCTCTTGCATATCCAGAGTAAAACGGTGGGGTGGAGGGGGTGGACCAAAGAGAGATGGAGAGCACTGGTTGCTCTCATATGACTGGCCACAAATCCACTTTGCCTGGCCTCGACCTCCTCAAAACGGCATTTGGAAAGTAGAAAAATAATCCATAATCAGGAAATGGACTCAACCAGAGTTACAGGACATATATACAGCATTTATATGATTGCTTCTTAAAACAATAGTGATAAGAAAAGCAAGGAAAACGAAAGATTTGGAGAACAGAAGAGGCCAACGGGGAAGGAAACCAAAATGTGCTTGCTTCAAAACACACAAACTGCTTGTGTTGCCGTAACTCCCTGCCTTTGTTTATGCTTTCTTCTGATGTCTCCACCCTGAGTGCTACATCTTGGCAACTTCAACTGGGGAAGCCAGCCCCAGGCTGTTGGGTGGGTATCTGATACTCCGAGGCAATGAGAGTGCTGGCCGGTCCAAACGTCTGTAGTTTT
This sequence comes from Darevskia mixta, assembly GCA_034641385.1. Lineage (NCBI taxonomy): Eukaryota > Metazoa > Chordata > Lepidosauria > Squamata > Lacertidae > Darevskia > Darevskia mixta. The sequence continues at coordinate 39,647,289 of JAWWNH010000013.1, read as the reverse complement.
CCAAGGTCAGCTATTGTTCAACATATTATAAATAGCCTGATGCTGGCAATAACCCCCACCCCACCCCACCATTGATTTTCCTTTCTAAATGAGAAAACAGTTGTTATTCTCCTGAGGTAAGGAACGTGAAACAAAAGAGACAGATGAGCCTGCCAGCCTGCCTACAGTGTCCTATATCCTAAAGGCAAGACCCACCACCATTTTGTGTTGTCTACAGTGAATCCAAGTGAGCTGTGGACTTGCCAGGTATAGGAGTTTGTGACTTAAAGGCCTATGATGAGGAAGCCTCTGGTACATGAAATATGTTCGTATCCCGTTTCAGTCATATTTTTGAGAGCCTCTCAGGTACCACAAAGGGCCCTGAGTTTAGAAATAAAATGCTTATTATCATTAACAGTCTGCAAAGCCTTAGTCACCAGTATGGACGGCTCTGTCAGTGTTTCAGACTTTGCTTGAATGGTGAAAGTAGAATGGTTTAACTTTGGTTAAATGAAATTTGGATGATCTCATGCATTCATTCTGCTTTGCAGTTCTAAAATATTTCCTTCAAATGCCTTATTTTTTGGCATCGTCACATATTTTTGCAGCTATTAAGGCAAAACATAATTAATTAAAACCGCTCAGTGATTGACAGTGCAATACGAAACATGCTAAGAGGAAGGCATGCTTGGCAAATCCACACCGTGATCAACTCCCACCCGGAAACGAATGTCCCCACTGTGGAAGGACGTGTGGATACAGAATTGGCCTCCACAGTCACTTACGGACTCATTGTTAAAACCGTGTTTATGGAAGGCAATCTTACTCGGCTACAAGTGATCGCCATAGAAAGAAGAAGAAGAAGACTGTATCTGCTAACAAGTGTAGTTTTGGCAATATACCCTATATACTCGAGTATAAGCCTAGTTTGGTATGTGATTGACCGTGGTCCACTAAGGCTTAAATGGATTTCAGAAAAGCCTAAATAAAAATAAGACCACCTATACGATAGCCTTAGGAGAAAAGCCCATCTAGATTGAATTTTGAACTTATCAGGTAACAACTTGAAGTGTAAAAACTGGGTGACATCCAACCATTGTGATTACCAAAAAGAGCACTGAGACTGAAAAAGACCAGAACCATATTGCTGCAGTCCTTAATTGACGCTTGAACTGATTTTCCACTGTCTGTTCTAATGCAAGATATATTGGGTGTTTGCCATACGGGAAGGAGCTACCCTACTCTGCACCAATATGAATCATTTATTAGTTTAGTTTAAAACATTTCTGTACCTTTCTACTCAGGAACATTGTACTTGAGGTGGCTTACAATAAAACAATGCCTCTACAGCACTGCCAATCCTATGCCAGACAGATATCCCTGAAAAGACACTTACAGATGCTGATTGCAGCCCGAAAGTGTTCTCTTCAGTGGCTACCTGAGCAACCTCTGAAGGAGGGAGCACCTGAAGAATACCTACTCAATATATTTGTTTGCTTTAAAATAAATAAATGGATTATAAATGGATTGTACAATTTTGTTTGCATACTCCCTGCTTCATAGACCTAGGAATTAAATTTGAAGGCTTAATTGCCTCATTTCACTGCAGGGAGCATCAGGGTTGAGCAGGGCATTTAATGACTACCTTGCTCGATCATGTGCTCCACAAATGTAATAGATTGTATCCACGATCCAGACTCCTAATTACAATGAAAATGTGTTAAAAGCCCAAACTGCAACAATTAGAGCATTAGCTGCTACTATAACATCAGTGTGCAGTGCAGCTCATTGTGGGCCTCTCACCATCTCTCAGACTCACAAGAGATATATAATTACAACACATCCTTACCTTTTAAGCTTCCTGATGAGATATTTTCTGCTTGGAATGAGCGCCTGCCAACACGCCTCTTGAAATTTCCTGAGGAAGTCGTTAAAGGAGGGCGATGGAAATGAGGCCAATTTGTAAGGCAAAAGAAATCGTGTTCTTGCTTTCAGAAACGCGGTGGCATCAAAGGAAATTTTAAGAGCCGGATCCCCCAAATGTTCTGCCAACGCAATCCTCAAAAGAGCAAGTAGGGTGGGGCATGTTCTAAATTAGAGGCATCTGTTCTGTTCCTATGTGCCTGGGTCAGTTGGGGAAGAGAAAGGGATCAGGCACACAAGAAAGAAACATTTATATAGAAAATAGAGCCATGATATCTCATTTACAGATAAGAGACCTAGCAGCAGAGCAAGTCCAAGGCATTTTGCAGCCTGAGAGGAGAAGGTAAGATGATAAGATGCCCCTCTCCTGCACAAAAACCATGTACAGAAACTAGCTGGACTGGCAATTCATCCTCATTTCAACACTGCCAATGGGACAGCATCCTTTCCTGTATCTGAGAGGAGCGTATGGATATAAGAAGGCATCATTTTTCATACTGATCCATGTTCAGCACATGCAGCGCTGTTTCCGTTCCGCTGCAGGTCAGCTTCCAAGAAAAAAATGTTACGTTATTCGTCTTGCTGTCCACCGGGGCAGAATTTTACGTGAGTAATTACATAATTAAGTATGGAATAATTACGTTGTTCCACCACATTTTTCCCTGCCGAGAATCCCAGCAAAAGCAATTTCTGCATAGGGGTGCACCACACATTTCATTAAAGTGTGCATCCAGGGAATTCCCTCCCCCCCCCCCAAAAAAAAATATTGAGTACATAATCATAAAAGGACATCATTTTGATTCATCAAACTAATGAAACAAAAGCATCGCTATTTTTTTAAAATTAACATCCAAACTTTAATTTAAAAATACAAGCTTTAAAAGTGAGACACAAAATACTATTATTTTTTTCGCTGCAGTGATAACCAAGAGTACGCAAAGATGCATTAAATTTTCATGATCTTTATTTTTAACCAGATAATGAGCTAATCCAAATTGACCAAACCTCATTATGGTTCCTACATCCTCCTGCTCTGAAATATGAGACTTCACTCACCAGATGTTATAGACTTAAATTCCTCAAGCACATCATTGTAATTAACTGACAAAGCCTATTCTTGTTCAATGTACAAAATCAAGAGTTGGGAGGCTGCTGGGACATTGCACTTCTTAGTTTGTTTTTTTACATGTCCTAGTTTTGAAAAGGCTCTTTCACATGAACAGCCTGCTACAAATAAAACTGCAAAGCACTGAATACATTTATAAAAGGCCTGGAAAATGGAAGACCAATCTGATTCCTTTAGCCCAGTGGTGGCCAAACTTGGCCCTCCAGCTGTTTTGGGACTACAACTCCCATCATCCCTAGCTAATAGGACCAGTGGTCAGGGATGATGGGAATTGTAGTCCCAAAACAGCTGGAGGGCAAGGTTTGGCCACCACTGCTTAGCCAATCCAGCCACACTCTGGTGGTGTTTGTAATGCTACTTTAGGAACAAACCCATCATAACCCCAAAGCAATTTGCCTTCAACTTAAACTCATCCAAGGACACTTTAAATTTGTTGGCAATGATTCTCATATCATCCCTGCCAGTGTCTAAGCTTAGATTTCTCTCCATAAAAGGTGAGAGTGGAGCTTGAACAGAGGCAGATCCATGAGACTAAGGACTCATCCAGATTTGCACTTGTCCCGTGCCTAGAAACCACAGGCCCAAGATAGTTTTCCACTGGTTCTGCGCCTTCTAGGCACAGGTCTGAGCGGTTTTGCCCTTGCCCCCAGAAAACCCACTCTTTAGCACTAAATCAGAGCAAACATCAATGGTGATTCAGCAGCAAAGATAGGGCTTCCCTGGGGGGAAGCAGTGGGGCAAGGGCAAGTTTGGATGAGCCCAGAGACAGATGCAGGCAGAAGGAAAAGGCTGGAGTGAATCTGCAGCTTCTGCCTGCGTCTGACTCTGGAAGTAGCCTCCTCCCATACTGGTAGCGCTGAAACCAACCACCCCACCACTGCTTCTGAGACAGATACAGGCAGAAGCTACAGATCCATTCCAGCCTTTAGTTTCTGCCTGTGTCTCTCTCTGTCTGCTTCCCTTCTCCTTTCTTCCTTTGCCTCTCCTGCACCACTGTGGGTCATGGAAGCTGAAGGGAACCAGGTTGCCATTTCGTACTCTCTCCTCTTCGCCACATTTTCCGTTTTTCGGTACCCACCTATGAATTTATTGCTTGTTGCTCTGTTGCTCAAGTTGCAAAATACTTCACTCTCTCAGTGCATTCTACACAATGATGCTATTCTAGTCTTAAGTTTATCCAATAACTTTCTCTTTCTTAAACCTTTTATTCTCCTGTTCACTTGGATAGACACCCATGTGCTTAAATTGTCTGTGCCATTCAGCTATGGGAAGACACACAGGGGAACAACCAGTTACATCATGGCGATCATTCCAGAGGTGTTCAGCTATTTACTGAGACATAGCAAAAGGATATGAAAGAGCATCATTGTTTTGGAAGTGGTACATGACAGGAAACATTTTCTTCAAAGGGACATTTGACCTATAATGAAGCATGAAGCAATTAGATGCAAATACAAATAGGAGTAAGAGTTAGACTGCAATGCTAGCCACACTTACTGGGAGTAAGTCTCAATGAAGAAAGTAATATTCCTTTCCGAATATAAATGAACAGGATAATGCTCCAAGGCTGAAATATAGTACAGAGCCCTTGTTTGTAAGAATCAATAGGGCCCAGAGAACCTTTTCTCCCTCAGTCTGTTTTGAATCTCTCTTCTAGAAAGAGAACTGGCTTCATAATTGCTAACTGGGTTATGCTACTATCCTATATGGTATTTACAATGTGTGTTCCATTATTAACATTTTAAAGAGTTTGGAAATGCTGCTCTGACAAATTAAATTTGTGCTGGCATCCGATGATTTTTCTAAAGAATCATTAGATACGACTCAGTGCACATTTTTAGAGGACTGGGAAAAATAAAAAGAAATTTGCAGGAGAAATTAAGACACAATACAGGCTCCTTTATTAAATCACATGGTACCTGGTTTAGGAACTGACAACGCTAATTTGTCTAACATTTCTCTTTCGGCTGCCTAATCATTATAGAAACTTTTCAAAGGCTCTATTAGTAGACAGGAATGTCAGGCTCCTTTTTTAATTCCTCTAATTTTCTCTTATGAATTTATATTTGTAAAGGGAAGGATTTGTAAAGGTTTTTTAACCACTAATCACACGCTCCAATATTTGTGACATTTGACTGGCATAATGCATTACTGAAATGCTCTGACTAATAAAGGTAGTTGAAGTAGATCAGAGTGCAGGGAATGGAGGCCTATGGTCCTCCAGATGTTGTTAGACTCCAACTCCCATCACCCCCAAGCTGCATGGTCAATGGGCAGGGATGAAGGGAGAACATCTGGTTCTGCAAGCCTGATTAATAAATGGTACCTTCCCCTTAGAAGGATAACGGGTATTGCTGTTAGCTTACATTTCAGACACAGATTAAGAACTTGCTCACACAATGGCCTGAGCTACTTGTGTGAGAGCATTCTACTACTGACCATTAAGAAGAAGAAGAAGAAAAGGAGGAGGAGGAGGAGTTTGGATTTGATATCCCGCTTTATCACTACCCTAAGGAGTCTCAAAGTGGCTAACATTCTCCTTTCCCTTCCTCCCCCACAACAAACACTCTGTGAGGTGAGTGAGGCTGAAAAACTTCAGAGAAGTGTGACTAGCCCAAGGTCACCTAGCAGCTGGATGTGGAGGAGCGGGGATACGAACAAGGTTCACCAGATTACGGGTCTACTGCTCTTAACCACTACACCACACTGGCTCTTAAGACTGGAATGCCTTCCCATTCCAGTCCCATTAACCTCTAACCATAGATTAACCCTTGTTTTGGCTCGCCTGACTCTTTCTGCTTCTCACAGTTCTGAAAATTATGGGGTTTGGTTTACCTTAATCATTGTATACATGACTTTAGACTCCGGACTGCAGCAAAACTATTGGGTATATTTTATTTCAACAATCTGTGGAAGTACCAAGCATAATTTGGTCTAATCCTTTAAAAAAGGGTGTTTGACTTAGTTCTAGTCCAAGGAGAGTATTGGTATCATCTCTGTGCTTTGCCTCCACAAAAGGTACAAATATGCAGGAAAGCGCTCCAGCCAAGGTGATTTTCTAACCCTATCGAGATAATTGCATTTAGTTTTATGTCTTCACTCTTCTTCTGAGAAAGCACAGACCTTCTGACTCTAGAAATTGCAAATAACAATTTTTTAAAATGAAAGGGCAGTAAAGGACAATTCTCCTTTAAGAGAGCACATAAGCCCGTGAAGTTCCAAAGGTAATTGTGAAATGTAGTCCAAAGGAACATTCCTAATTACACTTGGCATTTCAGATTAGCTGACTCTTGCTAAACAAATGACATAATTTGTGGCATTGGCTGTAAAACATTGACTGTAAACAAAAGCGCATTATGCTTTTTTATCATTCTGACTCAATCAAGAAAAGAGAAAGGGGGAGATTTGATATGACTCAGCACCAAAGTTATTTGGTATATCAAACAAATTATGCTTGGTACTTCCACAGATTGTTGTTGACATAAAATATACCCAATAGTTTTGTTGCAGTCCAAAGTCAAAATCATGTATACAATAATTACGGTAAGGAAAAAAGTTCATCTAGTACAGCATCCCACAGGAGCTAACCAACTGACTTCAGAAAGTCCAAAAGCAGAGCCTGAAAGCAATAGTTCTTTTCTGGAAGGCTCCAGATGTGGTCTGAATGCTCAAGTCACTAAGTATTCTCCAAATATTTGTTATCTGTATTTGTATGATAAATGTGTTCAGTTTGACAATATCTGAAGCTAGAGAAATGCTACTGAGTGACAAAGAGGAGGTGGAACTGCTCAGTACCTACTTTGCCTCTGTCTTCACCCAAAATGAAAGCAATGCCCAACCTGGTGATAACAGAATAGATGGTGCATGGAATCAGCTGCAGCCCAAGATAGGAAAATAGGTGGAAGGGGAACATCTAGATACTTTAAATGAATTCAAATTTCCAGGGCCTGATCAGCTGCACTCAGGGGTACTTAAGGAGCTTGCCATAGGAGCCAACTCCTAGGGGTCAAGGTCCCTTCGTGCACCACCCCAAATATTCAAATAGTGCCATTCATTGCCATCCAAATGCTTGCAACCAAGACCAGGAAAGGGCCTAGAACTGATAATTAAACAGTTGGTCTGTGAGCACTTAGGAAAGGATGCTGTGATTACTAAGACTCAGTATGGGCTTCTCCAAAGCATTTGTTGTTGTTGTTCAGTCGTTCAGTCGTGTCCGACTCTTCATGACCCCATGGACCAGAGCACGCCAGGCACGCCTATCCTGCACTGCTTCTCGCAGTTTGGCCAAACTCATGTTAGTAGCTTCGAGAACACCGCCCAACCATCTCATCCTCTGTCGTCCCCTTCTCCTTGTGCCCTCAATCTTTCCCAACATCAGGGTCTTTTCTAGGGAGTCTTCTCTTTTCATGAGGTGGCCAAAGTACTTACAACCATACAAATTTCATTTCTTTTGGGGGGGGATAGAATTACAAGCTTGGTGGATTGGGGGAGTGCTGTGGACATGGAGTATATTTTGATTCTGTAAGGCTTTTGACAAAGTCCCCCGAGATCTTCTTCCAGAGAAGCTGGTAAAACGTGGGCTGGACGAGGTAACTGTTAGGAGGATTTGTAGCTGGTTTACTGACTGAACTTAGAATGCTCACTCATGGTTCCTTGCCATTCTAGAAAAAAGAATCCTCCCATCACAAAAAAAGCCACTGCAAATACAGTTTTAAATGGGAGTGTGTGTGTGTGTGTGTGTGTGTGTGTGTGTAGAAAGGAGCTCCTTAACACCTTCTTTATGTCACTATATATCAAATGCCCTCCCCCAAATGCTTTTCATTCTGCCAGTGAAAAGATACAGGTATACAACATGTTTTAAATCCTGCCAACCTGAGATCATGAATCCCATATCTTCTCTCTTGGCAACAAGAAGCGCACTCAACCTAAGCCCTAAGCATTTTGGAGTGCTGTGGCACACATGTTTTGCAGATGAAATAACTTCATTCCAGGACACTTCGTTTAAAAAAGGGAAAGCAGTCATGAAGTAACAAGCAAAGCGAGGAGTTAACAAGAGCGGAGGGTAACTGGGTTAGCAAGACATATCCTTCAGGTGAGGCAGACTCACTGGTGAGAGAAACATAAACAGATGTGGAATCTGGCACTTGAAACCGAAAGGCAGTTCGTAATTAAGTAATGTTGGCACAAAACCCATGGCTGAGGATGTTGCTTCTGAACATGAAAGAACAACTATTCTGTTCTGGTGCCACACCCAGTACAGGCCTTAATGAGCACAAGCATCAGAAACAATCTTCTCAGGTATTTGTGGTTCCTAAAAAGAATTGTTATTTCTAATATTTATAGGAATAAAAACTCTTTACATGGCACATATCATATAAATTAATTACAACATCGTATCTGAGCTCTTCAGAACCACCTAAAACCTAGGTTGAGCCACTCAAGATTTCCTGGGCTTAGTCAATGGCATTTTATAGAGCAGTAGTTGACTCATAAGCCCTAAAATGGTAGTAATATTTGTTAGGTCCACTGATTTAGAAATATTAATAGCATTTGAAATGTTCTCTCCTATTCCAAAGTCCATGATTGCAAATTAGTATGCTCAGCAGAGTTGCCACATAACCAGCCTTGGATAACTTTGACCATCTTCCAGTCTCTAAGGCTATGTACATGTTAGCAGCTAGGTTGTTCTTTTTCTCAATTCAGATCAAAGCTGGTTTGAGGGGAAATGCAGCTTTTCTTAAGAAATGATAGGATAGATATGGGTTGTGGTTAATGTCACGTACACACAGCTTCCCCAACCAGTGGTGGGAGTACACCGGGTACAGAGTAAATGGAAGTATGTACACAGCTGAAGTCTGCAATCCTATACTTACTTACCTAGGAGTAAGCTGCATTGAAATCAAGACTTACTGCTGAATAAACATGTATGGGACTGAGGGATTTTCAACATGACTGGAAGCAAAGTAGCCAGGATTTTAGCCCTACCCGGAGACACCAAAAATTGAACCTGGAACCTTGTGCATGCAAACCACGTGCTCTGTCACTGAGCTCAGGGGCGTAGGAAGGGTGGTGAGGGCCACCCCAGGTGTCATCCTTGAGGTGGGTGACAAAATGGCACACCACAGGGGGCGGCACTTACCGCGGGGCCTGGCCTGCAGCGCGCCCAAGCCACGTGTCTCTCCTGGGAGTGATGCGGTGGCTCGGGGGCCAGCGCTGCCCGAAATGGCACCGTGGGGCTTACGTCCACCAGGCAGACTCCATGGGCAGCTCACCGCGCCGCCCCCATGGGCTGCTTGCCCCGCCCCCACCGCTCCCTGAGTTACAGCCTTCATGTCTGACTGAGTTACAGCCTTCATGCCTAAGCAGCAGCTCTGGGGAACAGCAGTGTCCATGGGGGTAGGTAGAGCAGTAGAGAGGAAAAGAAAACAACCTTATACCTTGCTGCAGTGTCAACAGCAGACAGGATCTGCGAGGAAATAATAAATATGTTATTAAGATATTTTATAAACAATTCTTTAAAAGGACATCTTTATGTGACCCGTGTACCAGCCTTGAGCAAAGCCCAGAAACAGGCTTGGAGGGCGGTATTCTACGCAGCTTGGTGGTGCATCAGCAATGTGCAGGGGAATCTAATGTTATTGAGTTCACTGCATACACACACAACAACAAAATCCAACATTGCATGTTTGTCTACAAGTACAAACACCCAAACCCCACCCACATTCCACTCTGGAACTGCTGAAGTGGCATGCAGAGAAGTGCTACAATAATTATAGTTTATAACTCTTCTGTATATTAATCTGGCATCTGAGATCTAATCACATGGTTTCGAAGGCTATATTTTTCCCAGGGTGTTTGAACATGGTGCAGCATTCCGGAGTGCACTCTTGTGTTGGGCCTTCTTGTGGTTTGCAATACTTATGGGCCAGATTGATGCTGTCTTTTTTATCAAACCTCTTTGCTTCTCTAAGAGCGCCCTACTTCTTCTTTTTTGAAATCATTTTTATTTGATTTTGCAAATATAATTTTGTAGCAATCCAAATACATATCCATATATAAAGATTACTCTGAATCTCAAGAGGCCCCCCCAATCCCCTTCAAGGATCCTATTGTCAACATTTACAACTGCATATTATTCCATAGTCTATATTTTATATCAATCCATATTGTCCATAATGTTTGTTACATTGTTGTTGTTGTTTGTTTAGTCGTTTAGTCGGGTCCAACTCTTCGTGACCCCATGGACCAGAGCACGCCAGGCACTCCTGTCTTCCACTGCCTCCCGCAGTTTGGTCAGACTCATGTTGGTAGCTTCGAGAACACTGTCCAACCATCTTGTCCTCTGTCTTCCCCTTCTCCTTGTGCCCTCAATCTTTCCCAACATCAGGGTCTTTTCCAGGGAGTCTTCTCTTCTCATGAGGTGGCCAAAGTATTGGAGCCTCAGCTTCAGGATCTGTCCTTCCAGTGAGCACTCAGGGCTGATTTCCTTAAGAATGGATAGTCCATTGCACCATTATTCAAAAGCATCAATTTTGTTACATTACAAGTGAGATTAAAATCCTGCTAATGTTTTCATCTGCTTGCAGTGGTATCTTAAATAAAATATAAATTTCCCCCACTCCTTTTTAAAGTTTTTGTCCTCTTGGTTCCTGAGCTTTCTAGTCAGCTTTGCCATCTTGGCATAGTCCATCAGCTTTGCTTGCCATTCCTATCTGGTAGGGACTTATTCTTCTTTCCATCTCTAGGCTGGTAGCATCCAAGCAGCTGTTGTCACATACCGGTACATAAAATGTATTTTCTGCTCCTTTGGAATGTCGGTACCTATAATTCCTAATAAAAAAAGCTTCTGGTTTTTTAAACAAAAGTTATTTTGAATATTTTTTTTCATTTCATTATATATCATCTCCCAGAAAGCCTTTGTTACCTTACACGACCACTCTAAGAGTACCCTACTAACTTTCTCCAAATTAACGCGTTGTTGTTTCATTAACTTGCACAGAAAGGAGCGTATCAGAGTAGCAGATTCTCTGCTGTTGTTGTCTCAGCAATCCCATGTGCAAACTCCATTGAATTTACTTCTTAGGATTTACTTCTAAGTAAACATGCGTGAGATTGCACTGCCAGTGGCTATTTTAAAAAGTGATACAAGAACACGATCTTTCATTCTTACAAAGCATCAGCTTTCTTGAATAATCCGGGATTTTATTAATAGGGCATTATCTGGCATTTTGCTGGTGTCATTATCGGATCCCGTCATTTCTTTTTGCACTCTGCCATCCCTGATGAAATGTTTCCTTGGGAGAGAAAGGCTAGAAAGCATGTCTTGACTTCATGCTAATTGTTTACAGAATGATCAGGTTGAACATGAATGATAATGTCACAAATGCAAGCAGGTAATACAAGGCAATACGGGACCCAGGTGGCGCTGTGGGTTAAACCACAGAACCTAGGGCTTGCTGATCAGAGGGTCGGCGGCTCAAATCCCTGCGATGGGGTGAGCTCCCATTGCTCGGTCCCTGCTCCTGCCAACCTAGCAGTTCGAAAGCACGTCAAAGTGCAAGTAGATAAATAGGTACCGCTCCAGCGGGAAGGTAAACGGCGTTTCCGTGCGCTGCTCTGGTTCGCCGGAAGCGGCTTTGTCATGCTGGCCACATGACCAGGAAGCTGTACGCCGGCTCCCTCGGCCAGTAACGCAAGATGAGCACCGCAACCCCAGAGTCGGACACGACTGGACCTAATGGTCAGAGGTCCCTTTACCTTTAATACAAGGGTGCCTCCAGACTGTCATTTTTTTCTGAGAGGGATTCAAGTGCATATTGAAAATTTAAATTTGAGTAATTCAAGTGGATTAAAGTGCTCTGATTGCTACCCTGACACAAAAAAACCCTTTTTTTAAAAATGGACTTTTCACAGTCAGGGAAGTGACAGGGAAATGCATTGAAGTGGAGGATGAACAAAAAATTAATGGGAAGATGTATAATGGCCCAGCAAGTAGCACTGTGACAATGGAGATGGATCCTGCTCTACAAAGTTCCTGAGTAATTAATAAATTAACTTAAAGGGTTTTTCTGGATTTTTTCTTATGTCAAATTTATTTTTCTGTAGAATATAGAAAGAACAGCATGTGAATCAACAGGAAAACTGTTTCCATCCTATGAATTGAGGATATGAAATGTTATGTTCATAAGGAAATGCCCCTTTCCCCCCCAACTCTCCATGTATAAAAAATGAATTGCCTTTCTCTATATGTGACATTCAACTGTGTTAGATCCTCTCACCCTCTACATACCCAACCAATCACTACATTCTGCAGGTGGGGGCACCTTGCAGACACCATCCTATCAGAAGGTCCATTCTGAGCAATGTTGGAATAGGGCCTTTAATGTGATGGCCCTGACGCTTTGGAACTCCCTCCCATTGTATAACAGACACGCACCTTCTCTATTGTATTTTTGGCACCTATTAAAGACGTTCCTTTTTAAAAAAGAAGAAGGTTTCTCAATGGAGACATTTATTCCACTCTGATCTGAAATAATTTTATGTACGCTATATGCAGTTGTTTTAACTATTTTTATATATTTAACTGTTTTATATATTCTCTCAAAAGAAAACTTGTTGTGTAAAGGCTACCCTGAAAACCCAAGAACACACAGAATTACAGGGGGGGGGGTAAAGACATTTATTAAAATATTGAGTTATCAAAGAAAACTGATGTTTCACCATTATGAAAGATGGTTTAATTGCATCACTTTATCATCACACTCAAAGCACCTGTAATCACCCGTTGAGCTTATTGTTTTGTTTGTTACAAAGTTATGTACTTTTGTTTCTTATACTGATCCTAGGATGAAGGGCAGTATAGAAATCCAGTGGTACCGTGGTTGTCGAACGTAATCCGTTCCGGAAGACCGTTTGACTTCCGAAACGTTCGACAACCAAGGCGCAAAGGGTGGTCTGCAAAGTCAATGGAGAAAATGGAAAAAAACGCAGTGGAAGCCGTTCGACTTCCGAGGCGCGTTCGAAAATGGAAGCATTTACTTCCAGGTTTTCGGTGTTCGGAAACCAAATCGTTCGGCTTCTGAGATGCTCGAATATCGAGGTACCACTGTATAATAATAATAATAATAATAATAATAATAATAATAATAGACAATACTATGGCTGCATACTACCGCATGAGGCATTAGCCTGCCTCAATCCCAAACTGTGGACAGCACAGAAAAAAAAGAATTTAACTTCTGCTTTTATAAAAAAAGGCGTATCAGCAGAATTAAAACAATTCAAGATGAAGTCCAAATTTATAAGGTACTTCCAAGGAATTACCCTGGCAAGATTCCACATTCATTTTAATCTAATTAAATGTTGTCAGAGCAAATAAAACAAATTTATGCAATCACCCTATCTATTCCACTCAGCAAGTACTCTGACAGATAGCCCTATGCCTAACAATGCAAAACAGATTGTAGGTTTTGTCTGACCTTTTGAGAAAATTATAAGGAACATATTAAATCCTCTCTCCTCTACAGATGTAAACTTGTCTCATAACCTACCTTACAATAGTGTCTGTCTATGACCGTGGCTGCTATAATTTGGAATCAGAGGGTTGTGAAGTGTACATTTAATTTAATGAAGTTAAATAACCTTCCAGACAATGGTTCTATTTTATAAATCTAAACTGGGGGAAGTCTTGCCAATAAATCCCAAGGTGTGTCCATATCTTAAATTCTGTATTTAGTCTGAGTTTTGGCAGACGAGGGCCTCAGCTAGATTAAACAGAAAACCACAATGCTGATTAAACCTACTGACTACGTACTACAGCCAAAAATCTTTGCCTAAGCTTCTTTAAAACAGACATGTTCCCCAAGACAGATGGGAATTTGCTGTTTTCTGTAAACTGTAGCTTGATCCAAAAAATGTATAATGCAAAGGTTCTTAAAAGCAACAGAACATTCTCGGGTCTCCACCCTAAGAGCAGGAGGGTGGGTTTTCCCCCCCAGAAAGATCCCAGAAATGTTGTTTGGACAATTTCAAGCTCTTTTGTATTGTCCAAACGCAAAATTCTGGTACATCAAGCAAGGGTTGACCACTTATTGTTTAACTGATTGCATGCTAAAGTGAGGGATGATTATGGCACTGGCTGGGGTTCAAAGGCATGCACCTCAAATCCTCCTGTGTGCACACTGGGGGTGCCTGTTCTTTCCTTCTGGCAGCAGTGTACCCCATTTAGGCATTGAGCCAGTGTGGTGCAGTGGTTACGAGCGGTGGACTCGTAATCTGGTGAACCGGCTTCGATTCCCCGCTCCTCCACATGCAGCTGCTGGGTGACTTTGGGCTAGTCACACTTCTTTGAACTCTCTCAGCCTCACTCACCTCACAGAGTGTTTGTTGTGGGGGAGGAAGAGAAAGGAACTTGTTAGCCACTTTGAGACTCCTTAGGGTAGTGATAAAGAGGGCTATCAAATCCATACTCTTCTTCTTGAAAAGGAGGAGTTAAAAAGCCCCTGTGTATGTCTAGAACAGCATACAACACTCTGGATTCCAGATTACATATTGCAAAACTTCTTGCTTATTCCCAAGCACTAATAGAAACTGATATGTAATGAAAAGAAGCAACAAGTTGGGTACAACCACATCGTGACTTTCTTATAGCTTCAAACACATAAACAACTTGGAAAATCATTGATGGGGTTTTGTTTTATGAACATTATAGTTCAGATTCTCCTCCCCCATTACCATGCTGAAGATTGACACCCATTGACACTGTTTGTGATCAGTGCTGATAACTTAACTGAGCTGTACAGACGTTTATATGTGGTTTATAGCTCAAAGAACACAGAGATTCATGGTATTAAGGCTAAAGTAAAAGTGGAACTATATTCAAAGTGATAGGAAAAATTTCCCCCCGTTTTTTCATTTTGTGATCTCCAGTAAACCAATCATTTCCCCTATATCTATCTATTAAGTGAAAATGTCTTGCAAAGTGTTCAAATATCACTTGATTAACACACTTGAAAAATTGCTTCATTATGATAATGCATTCAACACATTAGTGGCAGAAATCTGACCTGTAACAGGATTTGTATTGGAAATCACGCTTGCAAAACTTAGGTGGGTTTCCCATCTCTCCCCCCCCCCGCCCACCCCCATTTTCCATTACATTGACAATCTGCTTCCTCTTAAAGCACAAGTAATGTAAGTAAACAAGCACTTAGAAGCAAAAATGTCAATGAAAGCATTCTCCAACACAATAGTTTAATAAACTCATGGCATTCTGGTTCAAATTAAATTAATCTGATATTTTTTAATACAGAACTTTCATCTAGTCACTTCAATGATATTTAAATAAAAAAATGTTGCCACATAGGGGAAATGAATGTTATGAAGAGTACAGAGGAGAGGGCAAACAAGTACACAAACAATGATCAGATGGGCTGGGAGTAGAAACACTCTTTGCTAATATATGTTGGATCCTGCAACAAATGCCATACCTTTCAATCTTCTTAATCAACTCATAAGCATTTACAGTCCTTAAAAAAACGAAGCATAGCTTGGGTTCCCATCTCAGATTAGTTTTCATTTCAATATTTATCTGTGGCATATAACATGAGCCTATAATTTTATCATGCTGCTTCAGCTAGTTTTATCAGGAATATTTGTACGGGTGTTTTTTTTTAATCAAAAGCTTCTTGTGACAATGCAGTTATATACTGTTAGCACTTCCTCTGCTTGGCCAGTGATTATTGGCAAGGTTGAAGGCTTTGTCTGCCAAATTTGTATCCCTATTGATGGACCAGCAAGCTTGAGCCTGCCGGGAACTGTCATCCTTAACAGAGGGTTTGGGTTTTTTCTCATCAGACAATGGTCTCTACGTATGAGGCAGTGTCTCTGTGTTCTGGGTCAATGGATTTTGCACACTGACAAATCCAGAATGTCTTTCTTCATTCTTTATATTGTTGGTCTTCTCTGAGGTATGTTAGAAGGCTTACCTTTTGCTAACAATATCTGTATTTCCTCACCTTTAAAATGTAGAAGTGTTTGTGTCTGATCAGCACCCAGCTCTGCTGTGTTCCTCACAATTCTGTGAAAATGCTTAGAAATCATCATCATCATCATTTTTTATTTGTATGCCGCCTTTCCACAGTTAAAAACAACGCTCAAGGCAGCTTACAACATGACAAGATTTACATAATTACAAGTCATAAATAAATAAACCACATCAAAAAATACACAACGAAATGGAAAAAAATTTCCACATAAATCAAAATCTAAAACTAAGGATACAGCGTTAATATCACAGTTTAAAATGACATAGGTAAAAAAAATAACAGCAATTTAAACAAAAAACAAATCAGAGCCCTCTGTGCCCAGCAGCGGCAGCAGTCCTTCATAGAGCCCATCAGGCCCCGCCCTAGACCAGGTGGTGAGTGGCAGGACTGGGGCCCTCAGGCGCTGAGCAAGGGAGTCCAAATAATAATTTGTTTTGGTCTTTGCTGATTAAATTGATGGATTATGCCAAAATGGCAAAAATAACCAAAAGAATCAGAAATCAGGAAGACCAAAATTTTAATAAGGGAATAGAGAAAAGTTAGCATTTACCTTAAAAACCACTGTAAACAGTTAAAATCGTTCGTAGGATCTGAATAACACTTGTAGTTTAATGGTGAATTTTGGATATAATGGAGATGTAAAAGATTTGGATTATTATAAAAGATGCAGGAGGAAATGATTTAATAATAGGACCCACAAAGGGGAGGAGGGAAGTCCAGGAGATTCTCTGGAATCTTGTCTTTATGTTGTATCATGTTTGTGATTGTAAAATTTTAATTAAAAAAACCAAATAAATAACTGCGAGTACTGATCTAAATAAAGTGCTAATAAGTACCCTCAGGTGAATCGCCTGTTGCTTTCAAACGTTACCTATCCAAAAGCGCGCGGCACCAAAAGTTAGCCGCTTCTTCTCTCCTCCTCCCCCCGCCCGCGCCCAACTACAGCGAGCTCCCGCCCTCCCCTCCTCGCACGCCACTGGCCGAAGGCGGCTGAGTGGCAGCGCAGGCCTAGCCAGCCAGCGCTTGCCTCTTGCTGGTCACGTGAGCTCTTTGCTCTCGTGAGCCTGCCCGGCTCCTCCCCCTCCTCCTCCTCTTCTTCCCCCCTCCCACCCCGCCTCCGACCCGACCGTGGTCCCCTCGGCTTGGGGCTTCTCCTGCCCTCCTTCGCCGCTCGCCGGGCGGTAAGTAGGTTCTTTGGAGTGGCGGGTTGGGGTGGCGGGAGGGAGGAGGTAGAGGCAGGAGGAGCCTTCGCTTGTTCGTTCCTTCCGCGCGCTCTCTCCCCTCCCCCCTCAACTCTGCTTCCGCGGAGGGTTCGCCTCGGTTCAAGCGCGGCGGGCTGGGGAGCCGCACTTGGGTTGGGGAGAAGGCACAGAGCCTGGCCTCGCGCCACGGCAGAGGCTCCCTTTGTGTGTGCGCGCGCGCGCGCAAGGGAAGCAAGAGCCTCCTCGTGAGTAAGCAAGCAAGCGGCCGGCAGATTCTAAGCCCCCCCCCTTTCCAATTCCCCCCCCCCCACGGGTGGGACTTGGAAGCTGGGGCCTGCCTCCAGCCTGGCTGCGCGGCCCTGCGCTAGTACCAAACAGGAGCACGTTATGTGGGGCTGCTGCAACGTAGAAAATGGTTTTTTGGGGGGAATGCATTGGCTGGAGCTTTTTCTGCAGCAAATGGGGTGCAAAGCATGCTCCAGGCCTGTGCTTGGAAGTTTAAGAGGGGACTCTATCGCGACTGAATGGATTTCCGTTCTCTTTCCTCCAGACAGACACATACCCCCACGTTTTTCTGCATGCAATGGTTTTTTTGCTTCTGTGTTCAGGCGTGTGAGCCCCAAAGTTGCACCCCTAGGACCGAGGCATCTTGTTCTCCTGTGGAAAGCTTACAGGAAGGCTGGATGTTGGCTGGGGAAATTGCCCCTTGGGTCCTGCATTTGGTTTGTTGTGGTAATGCGATAGGAGGAGCAGCCAATATGGTGTCCTCCAGATGTTGGACTCCAACTCCCAGCAGTCCCAGCCAGCGTGGCCAGTGTTCAGAGATGGTGGGAGGTGTGTACTCCAGCAATGCCTGGAGGGCATATTGCTCATACGCAGTGTATACTTGGGATTGGCAGCAACCATGGCGCCCATATCAGTTTTCTTAACTAGGGAAGCATGGTAAGCGATACAGGTGAGTGCTGCTTCTGGGTGCTCTTTGTGTGCATCTTGTCTAGGCATGCAAACTTTAGTCCCACTTCTGGAGAGATGAAAGTGACAGACTGCAGATGTTGGAAAGTGGCTTCCTTCTGATGAGGAAGGGAGCACAATGCTTTGCTGTGTCCCCTTGCCTAGCAGAACAGGTAGCTGCTGTTCCTATGTGTGTTTTCATACGTAACAAGGCAAGTAACAGGGAAGCACCAAGCTTTCCTTTGCTGAGTATTACAGATTTGGGGGGACTGAAAATGTTCCAGAGCAAGCTAGCTGTTTTGACTTGCTATGGTTTATCAGAAGTCCCAAAGACAATATTTGGCAGTTTCTGTAGCAGAACCGGAACTCACTTTGTTATTGACATCCTTTTTCTTTGTTTGGTGCTTGCTTTTTGCCAGCTGCCTATTGTCTGTGTCTGTACTTGTCGAGTATTCTTCTGGGATTTTATGAGGTCTTATCAACATGTTGCCACAGCACACTAGTTCCGTTTGTCATCATTACTCCCCTTTTATTTTTTATTTTTTTAAAGTTGCAGTTGGTCCTTGTTGGTAATATAAAAGGAGCAATTCGTTATTGTTACCTATGCTGTTTTAATATAACTGTTTTGAAGCAATGAGCTATTGGCATTTATTCCAACACGGCTCTTAATATACATTTCTTTGGGTTTGACACAGGACTTAAAACACATAAGGAGAACAGAAGTGACTTTCACATTGTACTGCACTAGTTCTGTTGCATAGTGCTTAGTTTTTAATTAAGTCTTGCATGGAACCCTATTAATGGCAAGTGTTCTTCTGAACCACCAATGTATTGAAGCTTTCCTCCTAATAGATGTAACTGTCCTAATAAGGGACATCAATCTTTGGGTTGGTTTCAGACTTACAGCACAGTCTTGACCATGACTACTCAGAACTTAAATATGCTGAATTTAGTGGGGTCACTCCCAGCTACCGGTAAGTGGGGTTAGGACTGCAGTCTTATTCGTACTTCGAGAAATCGTGACTTAACTTGATTTCAGTGGGTCTGCTGTAAGCATGACTGAAGTAGATACAACCCTTTTGGCTTGTATGTAGTGTGAAAATGGGAAATATTGAAAACCCATTACTGAATCTACTTTATAGTGTGTGGTATAAATGGAATGGCCTTTAAAAGTTCCTGGTTAGGCTATATCTCTTTGCCTTAGTCTCTCTGGTAAGATGGCAACAACTAATGGACTGTAATTGTTTCTAACAGGCCTAAGAAGAAACTTCACTGGATTAAAGAAAAAAACCCAGTTGCTGCTGTACAGCAGCAGCTACCCAGCTGCTGTTGTGCCTGAGAATCTTCAGTTTAGTTCCAAAACTTGCTTGAACACTTGTCAAATGACGTCAATGGCCAGCCTGTTCTCTTTTACTAGCCCAGCTGTAAAGCGTCTTTTGGGCTGGAAACAAGGCGATGAAGAGGAAAAATGGGCAGAAAAAGCAGTTGATGCTCTGGTTAAAAAACTGAAAAAGAAAAAAGGTGCCATGGAGGAGCTGGAGAAAGCACTGAGTAGTCCTGGACAACCCAGTAAATGCGTTACTATTCCTCGTTCGTTAGATGGGCGACTTCAAGTTTCTCATCGCAAGGGCCTTCCTCATGTTATTTACTGTCGTGTTTGGCGTTGGCCTGACCTGCAGAGTCATCATGAGCTGAAGCCGTTGGACGTTTGCGAATTTCCATTTGGATCTAAGCAGAAGGAAGTCTGCATCAATCCATATCATTACAAAAGGGTAGAGAGCCCAGGTGTGTTTGAATGTTACGGCATTGCTTTCATCACAAAATGTTCGAACTGTAATGTGATTTACAGTGCATATCTACTTAGAAGTTAGTGCCATTGTGTTGAGTGAAACTTGACTCCCAGATAAGCACATATAGGTTTGCTGTCAGGTGAATATGGGGAAGATTGGTGTATCTGAACTGAGTATATCGTTTCTTTTACAAAGTGAAATTATTATTTATTAAATTTGTATACCACTCTTCATCTGAAGATCTCAGGGTGGTTCACAGCATAAAAATACAAGTTCAAAATACACAATAAAACCAAGAACAAACCAAACAAATACCCCCTCCCCCAAAAACCCACATTTAAAAGGATAAAGGATGTTGAAGAGGAACGTTTTAGTCTGGCACCTAAAGGTGTATAATGAGGGCGCCAGGTGAGCCACCCTGGGGAAGAGTGTTCCACAAATAGGGAACCACTGCAGAAAAGGCCCGTTCTTGTGTTTCCACCCTCTGGACCTCTTGAGGAGGCACACAAAGAACGGCATCATGATGATTGCAGGGTCCTGGTAGGCCCACATGGGAAGAGGCGGTCCTTGAGGTTTCTTTTGTCTTGGGGAACATTGATGCCATATGTCTACCTTGCATTGTCCATTTGTTAAACTCTCTGCTTTTTGAAACATGATTTCTGATAATGATCATAGAAGCAAGCTTTTTTTGCTCTGACCCTATCCACCACTGGCATGTGGTCCCCCAAAAGCTGCTCAGAATGCAATGTGTCCCATGGCCTGGATTTGTTTTCCCACCCCTGCTGTTCACCATTTGTCAGTCAGAGGCACCTCTTACCCTGTTGGATTGCTATGGGACATGCAACCAGATTTTTCCAGTGTTTTAACAGTGTGTGCTTAAGGCCCATTCTTCTGTCTGTGTCTTCAGCACTTAGCACTTCTACTGCTGTAGGCAAATGGATGTCTTCAGGGCTGTTAACTAAAAACACTAATCTCAGGTTTATATTGTTTTCTTGCTTTTCAGTTCTACCTCCAGTATTGGTGCCAAGGCATAGTGAATTCAACCCACAGCATAGCCTTCTGGTTCAGTTCAGGAACCTGAGTCACAATGAACCGCACATGCCACACAATGCTACTTTTCCAGATTCGTTCCAGCAGCCTAACAGCACTCCATTTCCCATTTCTCCAAGTAGTCCATATCCACCTTCTCCAGGCGGCAGTACTTACCCAAATTCGCCAGCCAGTTCTGGACCTTCTAGTCCATTTCAGCTACCAGGTAAAAGCCTATCTGTGTGACATTAATTGAAAAGTAAAACTTGTAGTATGAAGCCGGTGGGAGTTAGAATTACATTTCAGAGTTCCTGCTGTGCATTTTGTCATATTTATTACGGACACATCATTTGAAGCTTTGGAATTAATCTTGTGAAGGAATTAAATAAAATTAAAGAAAACAAATAATTTGGCTATTTGAGAATTTTGCTGTTTTATGTATTTCTGCATACACTTCTGATTTGAATGGGTAGTAGGACAGAATACACAAGACGGAGCGTTTGGAGAAAGCATAAAACATTCTACTGTTATTTATTTAGTGTGACCCATATGCATGGTGCTACACAAACAACGAGAGGAAAGATCTCTGTCCCAAAGGCTTAATGTAGACAGCGACACTAGGGAGACAACTGAGGAAAAAGAGGGGAATGGAAGTGAGGCATGCAGGAGAAGATTGTATGGTTATTGCAGTTGCATGTACTTGGACTTTAGTTATGGAGAACATAGGAACTAGGAGGTTGTGCCCAAAGTTTTCACGGAAAAGGTGGGATTTCTGAGAGTGTGTTGTGTTTTGAATGTAGTAAAATAGGTGATATCATGGAAGCATTCTGAGAGGCGGTTCCTTGCATAAATGTGAGGGAGAAAAAGTTGTGTTGCTTCCTAGGTTGGCCAAGCATGGTAAAGCTGAATGAGTGGGTATCATGTTTGCCGGGATATAAAAGCAAAAAGATCAGGTGGTGCAAGGCTTTGGTGGGGTTTGAAAATAAGGGTGAGGAATTTATGCTGGCTCTAGGAGGAAACAGGAAGGGAGTGTAGAAATTCAAGGAAGGGCATCACATGGTGAGAGAGGTGACTGTTTTTGATAACAGTTCTGGATAAAGGTGAGAGGACAAAGTCGAGGCAATAGAAAGTCAGGAAGTGGTAGATTTCCATAGTCTAGGCAAAACCAGAGCCTGGACCCACTCTGCACATTAGTTGAGGATTCCCATGAATGGTTCCTCCACAAACTCATGGGTGCCTTTGAAATTAGTTAGTGTTAGTATTGAAGACCAGTGGATGTGAACTGCTAAAACTGGTGTGCGGAATCTTTCAGCCTCCAGATGTCAGTGAACTACAAGTCCCATCATCCCTGGCCATTGTCCATGCTGGGGGGATTGATGGGAATTGTAATTCAGTAACATCTGAAGGGTTCCCCACACCTGTGCTACGACTTGATGATTGCTTCGGTCTACTATGTTGTTGTATTGGCCCGGGGTTTATAATTTTAAAAAAGTTGGTTTGTTGTAAATGCACTGTAGTGTATGTCTCTTGGAAACACCCAAAAAACATTTCAGATAATAAAATAAAGACCAGGGCATGGACCAGAATTTTTGCTGAGATGACAGAGAAGGACGACTCTTATTTGTTTGTTTTTTCTGTAATGTTACAAAGGGAGCACTAACATTGCAGAGCAGTGATACACTGAATCGCTGATTATGTGGTAAAGGAAGAGCGAAGTCGAAGAGAAAGCCAAGGCTATGTGCCTACTCAGCAGGGTGGATGGAGAGCGAGGTGATAAAAGGAGGGCTTGAGAGGAAAGATAGGAAGTTTGGCCTCCACATATTGAACTTGAGATGTTGACAAAACTTCCAAACCAAAATATGCAAAGTACTTAGAGATGTGAGATTGGATGAAGGGAGGAAGTTCTGGGTAAAGATGAAGAACGCTATCAGAAGCCTATAGATGGTACTGAAAGTCATGGAATGGGATAAGATCACCTGGTGAGAGGGTGTAGGGCGGGGGGGAAACAGCAAGAGAGCCAAAAACAGATCCACGAGGAAGTGTCTCCTCATATGTAGAGTTCAAAAGAATGATTATACAGGTGAAGAGCTAACTGGGGACTTAGGGCAAGAGTTGTCAGCTATATATCACATGCTGCAGAGAAGACTAAGACTGCAGAGATAACTGAATTGGCAACGGCGGTTTTAGGAAAGTGCTGGGAGGAAAAGCCAAGTTGAAGTAAGCTGAGAGCAGAATTGGAGAGAAATTTAAGGGTGGGGATGCATAGAGGCATGTTTCAGGAGTTTGGAGATGGAGGTAAATTGGGCAAGAATTGACAAGAGAAGATGGGTCAAGGGATGTGAGGTTTTGTTTGCTTTAGAATAGGAGAAACAGGGAAGTTATAGCAACAGGGAATTAAAGCAGTGGTGGAGGTACAGCAATCTGGGAACAGTGCTACTTCAGACTGCAGAATCGGAAGCTTAAATGATCCTCCTCATTAAACTCCAAGCACGCTCTCACACACATGAAGCATATAGGGAGGGGAAGACCAGGTGAGGAGTCCTCTTTTTGGCTTTACAGTGCAATCCTAACCAGAAAAGAGAAGGGCATGGAACTAGGGAGTGGTAAATCACTGCAGTGGCAAGATTGGAAGCAACATCTTATAGGTTGTTCTAAATACACTGATTTTTGTTTGATTCCCATTGATGTTGGTGACACTGCTTCCAAGCATTTTTAGTTAATAGTCTCTGTGTGAGAATCTGACCAAGGCTGCCCTCCTGATGATGATCACTAGAGCAGGAAGAATGAGACAGGCAAGACTTATTGGTTAGGTTATGGCCCAGAGGGCTATAGAGTGGGGAAAGTACATGTGCATGGAAATGGGAGGGGACAGACAATCTGGTCAACCAACTATTTAGAAAGCAGTTTATTTATAGAGAAAGGTTTCAAAGGGAGCAGAAAAATGGAAGGTGGAGAGTGAGGAGGTAGTAAGGAAGGTTGACACTGAAGTGGGAGGAACAATTGATTTTGTAGGGGTAACAGGAGCTGTGATTAGGCTGGATTAAATGTTCTCACTTTGCTCAGATTTCTTATTTTTCTTTATAGCAGATACACCACCACCAGCATATATGCCTCCTGAAGATCAAATGGGGCAAGATAATACACAGTCTATGGACACAAGCAATAATATGATCTCTCAGATAATGCCAAATATTTCCAATAGAGGTGAGGTGAACAATGCATTTTGTAGACTTTTTTGCAGTTGAAATTCTATAGAGAACAGCCTACCAAAAGTGCTTTTTCCCCAGCTGCCACTTATCCCTGCCCCTTAAAGCACATTGGCACTGAAGGCTTTGGGTGGGCAGCATCCAATTTTGCTTTTCAGCCATGGGTAATTGTGTTATGGGTTGAGGATGTTAGTGTTTGAGGGTTGGCTGTGTAGTGAGTTTGCAGGGATGTGGACAGAGCAGCACCAGAGGGACCTTTATAGGTGGAGCAAAAACACACGAATTTGGTTTCCAGAAACGTAGTTATTCATTTATTACCATACTTTTCCGTGTATAAGACTAGGGTTTTTTTTTAACTAAAAATAATGCTAAAAGGGGGGTAGTCTTATACACGGGGGCATTCTCCCCCCACTTTCTTAATTTCGAGTCCCCCAAAATAGGGGGCGTCTTATACACGGAAAAATATGGTATATTTGTAGCCTGCCCTTCCTCCCAAAGGAGCCCAGGGTTGGACCAAGTTATCAGCATTTCAGAATAAACTGCTGCATGTATTGAATATTTCAGTATTCAGTGAACAACCAGTCAGCCAAACTAATAACTTTTAATTGTGTATATATAAAGACTGTCTTTGTTTCTAAGTGTGGCCGCTGTAAATGACCACGTTCTTGGAAACTCCATTCTTTATGGACTTGAGCTGTAGCCTAAAGAAATAAGTAATCCAGCATGATTAAAACAAATTATTTTTCATGAAGTCCCAAGTTGGCGTGATGTAGTGCTTGTGAACATGAGCTGGCGGTCTCTGGTTCACAGCTCAGCTGTGCCATGCCACCGTCATCAGAGACTTGGTTCCCCATCTTTCTTGTGGGACTAGCTTACTTTGCAGAGCTGCTGGAATATTTTGGAGGGGGTATCCATGAAACTCTTTGAGCTCCTAGGAATAAAGGCATTAATACTATTACTGTATGGGAGAGATTGTTGCTTTAGGTGTTGGAAATGCTGAAATCCATATGTTTTGCTTTTATTCATAGATGTTCAGCCTGTGGCCTATGAAGAGCCCAAGCACTGGTGTTCAATTGTGTATTATGAATTAAACAATCGAGTTGGGGAGGCATTTCTTGCATCTTCCACTAGTATTTTAGTAGACGGTTTTACAGATCCTTCTAATAACAAGAACAGGTTCTGCTTAGGTTTGCTCTCCAATGTCAATCGCAACTCAACAATTGAGAACACCAGGAGACACATTGGAAAAGGTAATATAAGAAATGTGCTTTGTATGATCATAAGAAACCTTCCTTCACCTAACTTAGTCATGTTCATTAATTTCAGTGGGTCTACTATGAGTAAAACGTAGCTGAATACCACCCAGTGTTTCTAAAAGAAGTATTTTCAGTGAACAAATCTCCACACCAACATATAGTGTGATTCTACGGATTGCACAGTTTAATAATTTTATATAAACACACCAAAGACAAATCAAGCAGCCTTCTGATCAGATGCTTTGATCTCACCTGCCATATGGTTCATGATTCTGAATAACAGTTTCCTAGTAATAGAATACCAGCAATATTTAGGTAATTTCGTTTAAAAAAAATATTTGTTGAAGAATCTTATTCTTTGATTCATGGAAGGAGGACATCTAGTGGCTGATAAGATATTCAGTGGTAGAAAAGCAAGTATACTCTGATGTGTTAGAATAACTGGAAACCATTCCTACTGGAGCCTATTAAAAATAGGAACTCTGCTAGACTTTCTGACATCTGTAACATTTCTGCAAATAACCCTGTTAAATGTTTGGGTTGCTCTCACCCCCCTGACTCCAGGTGTCCATCTCTACTACGTTGGTGGTGAAGTCTATGCCGAATGCCTGAGTGACAGCAGCATATTTGTACAGAGTAGGAATTGCAACTACCATCATGGATTTCACCCTACAACTGTCTGCAAAATTCCTAGCGGCTGCAGCCTGAAAATTTTTAACAATCAGGAATTCGCTCAGCTTCTAGCTCAGTCGGTCAATCATGGATTTGAGGCAGTATACGAGCTCACCAAAATGTGCACAATTCGGATGAGTTTTGTGAAGGTAAGGTGTGTGTGTGTGTGTGTGTGTGTGTGTGTGTGTGTGAACCTGCTATAACTTGTGCATTTGAGTGATTTTTGAAGTATATTCCCCAGGACAATAACTTTAATGGACAATCAAACTTCTGTGGCTTTGAGGGCTTCTTCCCCATATGTAATCTAGAAAAGTCACAGAAATAACCCACCGTCCCTCAGAGTGGGGAATGATGCGAAGGTAGTTTGGATGCGTTATTACACGCGACTCCCCATTATGCCGGGGTTCCGTTCTGGGGCCCCACATGCACACACAAAATTGTGTGAAATGGGGAGCACCCTAGAGAGTCCTCAACCAAGTCCCCGCCACCCCTCCAGCTTGTATGAGCCGGAGGGGCAACAGAGCTTGCACAGCTTCCTCCACGCGTCAGCTGGGCTGGTTAACTGAGTAGCGCATCAGCTGGGCCAGCTCTGCTGCCTCTCTGGCTTGGGGGAACCAAAGGGACTGTGGGGCTTGGCTGACCAGGTGACCCCGTTTCCGGGTACCGCTTCTGGTTGTGTGCAAATAGAGTGCGCATAAATGGGGAGATGCCTGTATTTCAGACAAACATGTCCTCTTTGTCGGTGTAACAGGCTCTGAAGCAGGTGTCAGTTGGACAGATGCATTCTCTCAGTAGTCATTTGCAGGCCTTTCCAATAGGATGAGGCTTAGTTTGAATAGAGCGTCATTCTTCTCCATCTGCAAAACCTAGTAGACAACGTATACTGGGAATCCTACTAAACAGTGGGAGAATAGAAGCATATGGTATCCTGCCATCCCTTCCATAAACCTATATTCCCTTCTCTCTGACGTGCCACACTTCTTTTTTTGAGGGGGGGTGTTACTCATTTTTAATTTCTAATGAATTTACTAGACTAATCAACACTGGCTGTTTTAAGAGCTATTCTTGGATATACACTGAATGTCTGCCTATTTTTTGTAGGGATGGGGTGCGGAATATCATCGGCAAGATGTTACAAGCACTCCGTGCTGGATAGAAATCCATCTTCACGGGCCTCTGCAGTGGCTGGATAAAGTACTCACCCAGATGGGATCCCCTCTTAATCCCATCTCTTCTGTTTCATAGTGCCAAAGAAGTTTTTTCAACCATAACTTTAGTGACCATTTTCTAATTCTACAGACACTTCCAGTGTGGATACTGTAAGAACATACTACACATTAGCTTTCTTCTACCAGTGACCAATTCCATTGTTTTTTTATCGCTCTTCCTTTGATTTTTTGATATTAAGGAAACAGCCAAGTTGGGAAGAAAACTGAGAATTCAGGATTTTATTTTTCCTTGATACGCATATTTAATAATCACCAACTCCACTGAAAATATTTTTATGTGTCTTCTAGGAACACATTTTTGAACTGGTTCTTTTTTTGGGGGGGAGGGAATAACATTTATCTTTTTCCTAAATTTGTTTATTTCCAGTTTACAAGTTTTTAATGTTGTATAATGGATAATGTCCATAAACAAAGCTAGCTTTATTACACCCAAGATTGCCTTTAGCTTGAGTAAATAATGTGACTTAAGTATATACATGTTAAAAACACGTTACAGATAGTGGTATTAGAATGCATTACTGCAAGTTCTGTGGTAAATAGTGGTTTTATCTATACCCCAGTTCAATTTAATACTGCCTTTACAGTGCAATCGTATGCATGTATACTCAATGGGACATTGAGCTACTGGAACTTACTCCCAGGCAAGTGTAAATAGGATGCTGTCTTTAGTCATTGTTCTTAAACATTTGATTCAAGGCACTCTGTTTTGCTTAGACTAGTCAGTGTTTTCCCTTGACTTAAATTCACGCTGTGGGCTTCGCCTTGAAAAAGTGTAGCTTTTTAGGAAATCCACATTTTTATAATGCAAAACAGTGCCATTTTGTAGATAACATTGCGAGGCATTGTTCACCTTTCCATTTTATTTTGCCTCTCTGTAGCTGGTATCCTGGGGGCTTCCTAATGTCACAGCTGGTTTTAATAATTACACCCCCCCCCACACACACACCAGTATTAATTAATATCCTTCCTAATGTCACTGCTGGTTTTAATAATTCCCCTCCTCCAGTATTAATTGCAGCCATTGTGTATTTACATTTATAACCAGAATATCAGGACTCTCACTTTGCTAAGTGATGCAAAATGTTTGCCTTTTAGTTTACTGAGGCAGACCAGGCCTTTGATAACAAAAAGATCATTGCCATTTGGTGCCTGGAGCCTAATAGGAGAAGTCAAGGATCTTAAGCCCTCATACAACACATCAGCTCTTCAGCATCATCTGTCACATGAATTGCCAGTTTTATGGCCTTTTGTTAATAAACCTACTAAACTGATGCAGAGGTGAATGGTAGGATTTTGGTGAATACGGATGTGAATATGGAAGTCCTCCTGTCTTAAGAGGCTACTGGTGGTGTCCATTCAGGCATATTTCTTCAACAGTACAAGGGGGTGGGCAGATGTATGCCTAAGTAACCAGCAATTATCAGTGCAGTTAAATCTGATAAAGATGAAGTAAGTCTGAAATGTTTATGTCCAGCATCCACGCTCTGCTAGCAGAAATTTACCCCTAGCCTTCAGTTACTTGGTCTCCCTCAGAGTAAGTGTGGCAAGTAAGCAAATGGTTACACTTACTTCAGTACTAACTTGTGGAAGTTCTCCCTTCCCTCAGCAACCCAAGAAGGCCTTTATTCTTTTGCCATGTATTTTCGTTTGCTTTAGGATGCTAAAGCCAACGCTAAGTCCCATACTAAATGCATTGACTTCTGAAGATGTAGTCTACCAAAAATAGTTCTCAGTGAGCCTTTCCCCAGTGACAGCAGTTAAAGCTACACTTTCTCTATGGGATCACCTGTTTCTAGTCCTATGTGGATTCTACCCAAAGTACAGGTAGTGGTGGTTGCCTTCATTTTAAATCAGCATTCTCAGTATGCTGAAGCCTTTACCTAGAATTGGTGGTGACAGAAAGCAATTTCTAGTCCCTATGGCTCTGAAGTTTGCCTTCTAGCTTACAGAGTTGTGTTAGGATTTCCAGTGATGGTAGAGGCTTTGATGCCCCTGTGTACCAACTTGGCTTCCCACTGAAACAGAGTAAAAGGATACAAATCCAAAGTCTGGCTTTACTGGGATGGGATATGCCAGCTTTGATCAAGAGCTGTTCCCTGCCCTCTTACCAAGATGTGATGTCTGGCTATTCCTTTGGCTATAGCTGGTGGAGGGGATATTGAAGACTGTCTACCTTGGGGGGATTTCTCAGGGGAACAAAATCTAGTGGAGCAGGAATGGCCAGAAGGGTAGGCTGTGGTCTGCTTGTTGGACCAATGATACTGAGATTCTTGCAGAAAACGTTGATTGGCTGTGATCTAATCCAGCAAAGCACTTCTTACATTAAGTGAGTGTATACTTGAGATCACTGAACCACAGATAAATTATGCCATAACAGTTGAGACATCGGAGTATGTATTTTTGCGTTGTAAATTTTAAAACCAATTAGTGGTGAAGGTGGGGAAAATAAGCCACACAAGACTGAAGCTGACTTCTCCCAAATTTAAAAGATCAGCTACTTTAAAGACTCCTGCAATTGCTTCCCTGATCACAGAGCTAGTTATCTGTAGTCTCTGGTTAGATGGTGAGAGGAGTGTTAATCATGTTCCCACAACTCCTTAAGTGCTGGTAAGCTCAGTATTGGCCATAGTCATTGCCATACTTTATCGCAGGAAGTGAACTCTTAATTATGTATTCTATGGCGACGTGTTTGTGAAGAAACTTTCAAAACCCTAGAAGACTATGAAAAGGCTACTTGGTTATTAGCAAATGTGATTGTGTGGACATAACTTAGTCACATTTGTAAATTTAAATGGATCTACTCTGAGTAAAACTTAGTTGAATGCCACCCATCAATGCCATGGAAGTTGTGTTGTGATTATATGGTAGTCCTGTCAAGGTCTTCAAGAGTTTACATATTATAATAAATACTTTGAAATTGCCTTAAAGGGAAAACAAATATGACTTTCACAAAGTTGTACCATTCTTTTGTATACATACTAGTTTCTACTTGATTTTAGAAGCAAAAAACCCACCCTTTTCCAGTCTTTCTTTTTTTAAAAAAGAGAAGTAGATGGTCTTATTTTGTTGCCTTATATTTTAGTCAACTCCTTTTTTAAAACTACAGCCAATATTTGCCTTTGCTGGGCATGCTGCTAGCTTAGCAAGATCTGCTGGGGTGTTCTCCTGTGCAAACCTCACTGAAATTACCAGGAGCTGCACAGGGGGAATTGTTCCCCAGAAGTTGTAGTGGCTCCAGATGTTTTGTGCTTGCACTTGACCACATTGCCTGTATAACACTGAAGATGATACCATCTTTTAACACATTTCATTGAATTAAAAACAATAAATGATTTGCAAGTTAATTCTGCCGTGTTAAAAGATTTGGCCTTTGTAACTAACTTCCTGAAGATTCCTACTCTTTAAGCCATCTAAAAGCCTTAAGTATGTTTGCCAGGTACCAGTACTAACCAGACCTTCTGACTTTGCATGCAATCTGAGCAATATCACTCTGTGTATGCAGTGAAAAATGTATGTATTGCACTTTTCAAGAGCAAGAATAGTACATAAATTGCTAGTGCATTTTATTTGGAACTATTACCAGCAATTATATGAGTCAACTTGCTCCTGGTTTTCCCTTTATCCTTTGGAGGGACAAACTTATTAAATGCTGATACATCAGCTTGCCTTTTTGTTGTGATTCTTCATCTCTAAGATTTACTTGTATATTCAGATTGAGTTGCCAATTATTTAGTTCTGTTTCAGTGGATGTGTAGGCATCTGACATAGGTTTCACAACAAGTTGCCATGCTTGCATTATGGTGTATGTAAGAATGGGAGGATACTTATTTGTTTCCAGATTTAGCTTGAGTCACAGTGTTCTCATTTTTGTAGAAACTGAGTAGATTATCTTATTCTTGCAGTTTACAAATTTTTATGCCTATCGCTGGTCTCTTGGCCATATCTTTTTGGGGAGAGTAAATGGCGGTGGATACCATCCAACCATCCATGGAGGATGTGTGCTTTGACTTTGTTCTCAATAATGCTTCTGGTGGGTATTAAGAGGTACTAGACAAATTAACTTCAGCATAAATTGCAAGTTTTCATTGGAAAATTGATTTAACTATATTGTGCAAGATTGTTGCATCTGGCTAGATTGCTGACTTGCTGAAGGGACCAAAATGTGCCTCAGGATTAATTTATTTTAAAAATTCTAAAATGCCCTACTTTGTTTCTACTTCGTCTTCACAATAACTAAAGTTGGTTCCACAGCAAGCATGGATGAATTCAGGTTTGAATCTTCTGGCTGAATTAAGAATTCAAATATCCCACATCCAAAATTTCTGTTCTCTTGCAGCATCACACTTTCTACTCCTACAGATAATCTATGTAAAATGCTGTTTCACAAAAGTTACTATGTAACAGCCTTGTAATTTGAATATTTTTTTTAAAACCATGCATATATTTCACAGTATTACTAATGTTTACCTGATAAAAACAGACAGTCTTGTAGTCTGTGCCTGGAAAACAACTAAATATGTCAAACACTTTCTCCCTCAAGCTTTTTTCCTCAAGCTAATAAAAAGTTATTATTGCCTGAATTGTTGCTAGATAGCAGTATTTTAAAATAAAAACAACCTTTTTGGGCAGCACAATGTTTTGACCTGTCTCTGCCTGTATTGCAAATAATTCCTGAAATCTCTGGAATGGTGAGATGTGGTGGGATAATGGCAGGATCGCTCCCGAGGGCCCTCTTCAGTTAAGTGGCGTTCAGAAGGTACCGTTGTTTTCCAAATTGCTCTGGGCAATGAAATGGGACTGGGTGATGACCATTGCATCATTAGTGAACTGCCCAGTGGAGCTTTTTCACATGGCAATGGGGCTGGTTAGTATCCATCATCCATGGGTATTAGACATCAGCCTGCTGTGTCCATTCCAAACTCAGTGCCATGACCTTGGAAAAGCTATTGGAGCATTGTCTGTTCTGTTTGTGAGATCAGTTGCAGTTCTTGCAGCCTGAGAACATGGGCAGGATGCTTGCAGGAATTAGGCTAACCAACCAATGTGGTCTCTTGACCCTGCCCATACTGCGTCGTGAAATCTAGTGAGAAGCAGCTGATTTGGGTGGGTGCAGGAGTAGTTGTTCCCTCACTAGGACGGTGTGATGGCAAGAAAGGGGTGGTATAGCCAGTGTCCCTTTTTGGGAGCAAGGTGGTTTGCAATGGTTGTGGTTGACCAACTGCAGGTGCATTTGGATACAGTGGGCTATCCAGACCCATTTCAGTCACGGGGGTGAGATGTAGAAACAGTCCTGGTTTTCCTGCTCTGACATTTGCTTCAGAAAGAATTGTGGGGAGTGTTGTTGGGAATACCCTGTTGATTCCCGTTAATTTCTCTGCAGCTTTTGATAATATTGGTATCTTCCTGGAACGACTCAGTGTATTGGAGGCACTATATTGCATTGGTTCTTCTGCTTGCAATGTTATTTCCAAAAAGTAGCATTAAAGGACTACTACTTGGACCCATGGCATTTACGCTGTAGTGCCCCTCTTGTCCCCCAAGTAAGTGGTGTACTGTACAGAATTAAAACACAAGCCATGAAGCAATACCAGTGTAAAACTCAAATCAGCAATCACAGTGCAAAGTGTCTCCATTCACAATTTTCTGCTGCATTTTCATCCTTATCAATATCGAAAGCAACACGATGGCCAGAAACAATTACAGTATAGGAAACTGTTCAACAGTGACTACATAATCACATGAACACTGTTACAGAGTATTCATTCTCATGTATATTACCGGTATATCAATTCGAAAAAAGATTGGTTAATGAAGAAATTACACATCTTTCTACTTACGAGTGTTTGTTGACCTAATTGGCTGATGAAGAACTGAACGGAACAGTAGTAGCTATCCGGAAACACTGTTCAGCAGAGTTCAGAGTTGGACATCAGAATTGGACATTTGCCAATATACAAAGCTTTTACAAGCTTGATCTCTGCCTGGCAAAGTCTGGCACGGTGACTTATTCAAGGACTTTCAGAGACTTCAGTTTGATAGTTTTGATGTTTTGCATTATTCCATAAAGTTTTCTATACTGTAATTGTTTCTGGCCATCGTGTTGCTTTCGATATTGCTGAGTCATATTTTGCAACACAGGGGTTTGTTTGTTTACGCATTTCCATCCTTGGCAGCCAGTTTTAGTGAAGCTTTATTTGTAAATTCCTGTTAACAGCTTTTGACAGCTGTTCTGCTAAATTAAAAAACTGCAGTTCGTAGAACAAAACAAAAAGTTTGAGGTAGTCTTTCTTATTTATCTCTGTCTTTGTGCACGGCTATGTTGTAACAGGATACATTTCATGCTCAGTGATCAATAATTCTTTGCTCACTGAGCAAAGGGGCTTTGAGCTGACACCTTTTTTAATGCAGAAGTGATGCCCCTGCCTTGGAAAAGGAAAGTGAGCATATATAATGATGTAGAAGCACTGATGAACAACTATGCATGGTAGAAAACTAGCAGCTCTTCCATAGCTTTCAGTCTGGAATCAACACTCAGCTCATGGAATAAACAACAGGGATGTACATGTGGAGCAAAGGCTTGGACCCCAAAAGCTTCAAATGTGTGAATCAAAAGAATTTTGGTGCGCACATGGGACCAGATGTTCTTCCTGTCCAGGGGCAGTCCCCATGGCACATTGTGTGCTGCTGAAGTGGGTATTTTGCCCAGGAGGGTGGGTGGCTGCTTTGCCAGAAGAAGCAATTTCGCTCTGCCTGCAGGCCAAAAAATTCTGGGCTCTCATGCTGTGCAGAGGACCCAAGAGGTCACACCCACACTGCTCATTAAAAAACATGGCTTTCCCTCAAAGAATAGTAGGAACTGTAGTTTGCTAAGGGTGCTGAGAGCTGTGGCTCTGTGAACATTTTTTGGGGGGAAGCAATGTGCTTTAAATATATGGTGTGGATTGGACCTGTCCTGTCTGATGAAACGTGCTTTTCAGCGTCCGCACAGGAGACTTCCTTTTGCATCAGCGGCTGCTTAAAAACTGGCTTGGTACACTTGCTTTGTTAGAGCTGGTGGTTTTCATTAGATGCGTGGCAGAAGTCTTAAAACTGGACTGTTACCATGTCAGGCTGCAGGTGGGTATGCCACTTTTGACTGCCTCCCCCAAAAATTAAAAATACAGTGGTACCTCGGGTTACAAACACTTTGGGTTACAAACTCCGCTAACCCGGAAGTAGTACCTTGGGTTGCAAACTTTGCCCCAGGATGAGAACGGAAATCGCACGGCATGGCGGCAGCGGGAGGCCCCATTAGCTAAAGTGGTACCTTAGGTTAAGAACGCTTTTGGGTTAAGAACAGACCTCCGGGATGAATTACCCGAGGTACCACTGTACAGAAAAGGATCCAGCACACCTGGAAGAGAGTTCCTTGCTGTGGTAGTTTTCTGCTGTGTGCTGAAGAACTTTCAAAAGAATGATTCTCATCCTGATCCACTAAAGTACAGTAGTACTCTCGCCACTTCCGCAGCCCATCTTGGCAGGAGTCTTTTGCCTTTGTTCAGAAATGTGGACAGGGCTACTTTAGCACCAGTGAATGGAAACAAGCAGACCTGAGTTGTGCCCATGGATGTTGTAAGGTACTGAGGCTTGTGGCTCCTGGTGGTTGTTTTTATGATACCAATTTGTGTGCACAGATGCAAGTATGAGTCTCCAAGCAAATTAAGATGGTGGTTGGGGTCTCTCTTGCACTGTGATCAGCAGCACACTTGGCATCTCAGTTCATTTAAAATTAAAAATTGCGAGAGGCAGGAGATTTGGTGTCCAGCATAAAAGTCCTCTGCTAACAGCACCTCTGGCTGTGGAAGAATAAATGTGTGAGTTTTAGTGGGCTTGTTTTCATCCCGCCAGCACCCATTGGATGCTCTCGGGCATCTCAATTTTGGCCAACACTTGCTTGTTTACAGAAGGGGAGGGGGATAATTTAAGCTGGAATTTCTGACATGACAGCAAGTCCCTTTGCACCCCGCAGTGGGTGCTAACTCCTTAACACCCAGGTGGCAGTGCCATCAATCGACAGGCACTTTGTGTGGATTAAGTACAGCAAATCTAGAACAATTCCTACAGGAAGAGCATTTTGTGTGGGTCTAAAATATTGAATTTTCCCTTTTAATGTGCCAGCTTCAGTAAGCTTTGGTGCTGAGTTTACAAAATATTTTCAGAGCTTCGTATTCATCTTGCTTAAGCCACGGTTGGCATATAAAACATTTTAAAAACGCAGCCCATCGGTGAAACTGGCCTTGCTAGCAAATCAGTTTAATTGGGTTCTTAAATCATCGAACTTCAAGCTTATCCAAGGCATTTCAACTCTCTGGCACTGCATGTTTTTAAATCTGTGAGTGTTTCAAATGCAATATTTATCTGAATTGTGAAGGGGAGTAGGAGAGCGGGTGTTTATGAAGCTCCAGACTCAACATTTTTGCTTAATTGGATTCTTTAGTTATTGGAGTACTCTTTTTATTAGGATAACTTTTGTTAATAATTCTATCCCATAATAATTATTAGTCCAAATAATGCCCAGCCCTAGAGCAGCTAAAGTGAGTATATAATACCATGCATGTAAACAAGTCAATGGGTGAGACCATCTCTCCCCTCCTCAACCTATTCTATTGACTTGGGGTGGGGTGGAAGAGATATAAAATGATCACTGGAATCTGAATAACCCTTGGTTCAGTTTCAATGATCTTCTTGTACCCAAAGTTTTAATGCAGAGACACCTGGAATTAAATTCCATTGAAATGAATGTGTTCAGGCTTGACTCACACATGGATGTTTGATAGTCCATAGCAGTCACTTGCATGCATGAATGGACCATCACAGACAGCAAGTGCACATGGCCTCATTCTTCCACGCTTTTCAATTGATACAGTTCACAAGTTCAGTTACCATTGATTAAAAGACTTCTATACTGCCCTTTGTCAATAATACCGGGGTGGTTGACATTGCAGTACAATGCCAATATAATCAACACATTACAGTATAAGAAAATGCATCACAATCCACAGTAGACCAGCCAGATACCACCCAGGCTCAATTATTTACTGCCCATAAATGTATGTATTGTGCATGTGCGTATAAAGTACTATGTATAAAGTAGGCGAATGTAGCAGACTCCGTTGATATTTTTATTTCATAAAATTTAAGCACTGCTTGATTGTAAAACACACAAAAAACCCTCAAAAGTAGTTTAAAAAAAGATAAAATGATAAAATTGTCACTAAGGAAAATCAACAATAAATGATTTTCGCAGGCGTCAAAATGACTACAGTGAAGGTGCCTGTCTGATATCAATAGGCAGGGAGTTCCAAAGTATAGATGCTGCCATTTTCCTTTTGTGTAGAGAGAGTCCATAAGCACTCGTATGCAGGCCATAACTCTGTTGATGGCAGAGCAGGGCTGCACTTTTAGCCCCAGCCCGTCATCAGCACTTCATGTACTATGCAAGGTTGTCTGCAGAGGAATCCAAATGCTGGAGCACCTACCCATCGGTTGTATATATGGAACTGGTTTTGCATGGTGCTTTGTGTTTTATAACAGTTTTCTTTGTTTTTTTGTAACTGCAGTCAGCCCTGGGACCTTATGGTAAAGGGGTAGGTAAGAAATTGAATAAAATAACAAATAGATAAGCAACACATGAACAGGCTACAGTGTCACACTGCACTTATAAACCAGCACTTATTTTCATGTACATACATCCAGGAGTGCATCCGCTTTGTTGCTTGGGAAGGTTATTGAGCTTTCTCTGGTTGGCTTGCTTACAAGCTCTGAAATTTTTTGGTTTCAAAAATAGCATGTTTATCTGTGGAAGAAATGTCCTGGCATGTGTTCTTCAGAAACTGTTGGCATGAGTAATTAGCAAGCAGTGCTCTACTTATAGCACTGGGCTCTAATTTTAAGGAAGAAATGAAAATCTCCCAATTCTGTGATGCCAACAAAGGTGTCTTCTCCATCTATCTGCAAATATAGAATCCTAAAAATTACTCAGGCAGTTCGATTCCGCTTGGCAATATTATTGAACATTGTGTTAGACTAACATTTGTATGTGGTGATGTTTGTCTGTGGGATTGCTGCAGGTTTGAGGCCTCTTGTTGTTAGATTCCCCCCTCAACATGAGCTCCCAGGGAAAGTTAAAAGAATTTAAACATAGAATATGTTTCAGAAGCAATCAAGTGGGTAAGGTGGGTATCTATAGCTTGGGATCAATAGTTATCTCTTCTGCATTCTGAGGTCTTTTGAGTTTTACAATCAAGCATTTCTGCATACAATGAATTTACAGAACAGTGGTACCTTGGTTGTTGAACTTAATCTGTTCCAGGAGTCCGTTTGACTCCTGGAACCATTCGAAAACCAAGGCGTGGCTTCCGATTGGCTGCAGGACAGTTTCCTGCACTCAAGCGGAAGCCGCATCGGACGTTCGGCTTCCAAATAAGTTCGCAAATGGGAACACTTCTGGGTTTGTGGCATTCGGGAGCCGATTTGTTCAGGAACCAAGCTGTTTGACAACCAAGGTACAACTGTACTTCCTTCCTGTTGTATGTCTGACAACATAAAGATATTGGGTGGTTTCTAGAGTTGCCTTTCTGCAGAGGGAAGTGTTCCTTCTGTTCTTACCAGAGATTGCACTCCAGTGGAGGCTCCTGAGGGAGAAAGGGATAGGAAGCGATAATGCCCTACAACCCACCACCCTTTCACCACTGGTGGAATGAGCAGAAATGCCGCCCCACTTCAGTGTGAGTGTCCCGTGAATGGAGTTGCACTCAGCTGAACTCTGGAATGAGGACCAATAGTTGGAGCACTGAATAGAACTTGAAATGGTAAGAAAGGAGGGCCCTGATTCAACTTCTGAAGATGACTCAGGACTAGGGCTAAACTAGTGTATAGGGCCAGCTCATCCATGAAGCGGCCACTTCAAACAGTAGAATCCCGTGGGGTGGTGCTCCTGTGGGTGCCCCACCCATCCCTGCCACTGCTGCCAGGGTTGTGTGGTGGCAGCTTCCGGAATTATCTCAACTCTCACAAGATCTCATGGAACTCTCGAGATACTGCCAGAAGCTACAGCTTCACAACTCTGGTAAGTGAGGCTTCGGTGACGGAGATGGCAGCTTCCTGTTTTGCTTCAGGTGGCTAAACAGGTCAGGTCGCCTCTGCTAGTGTACCTCTCAGTTTACCCACTTCAGAACTGAGAAATAAGAGCAGTGAGTACAGGCCAAGGTAGCGACAAGTGCTCAACAGCTGTATTCTCCTTTGCATTGAGGGTAAAGGGACATTTGCCGGCCTAAGGTTGGGTTAAGCTAGGCTGATTTGGACCTGCAAATCCCATCAAACCTTGTCCTGCATACGGTTCACACAGGGTAACTCCCTCAAATAGGTTTGCTTATTTTGATCATGCATGCCCCCATCCTTTCAATGCATTTGCATCACTCACGGTGACTCACAATGATTAAAAACAAAGCAATCGAATAAAAGAAGTAGAACAAAAGTGTAAGAACAGAGATCAGTTTGGTAAATAGCATTCATCTAAAATGATAGCCTACGACCATCATTCCAAAAGCATGACAAATCTTTTATCAGGAGTGTTTTAATCAGTTTACAGAAACCCTGGAAGAGCAGGGTGCAATGGATCTCATGGGGAA
Organism: Darevskia mixta; assembly: GCA_034641385.1. Taxonomy (NCBI): domain Eukaryota; kingdom Metazoa; phylum Chordata; class Lepidosauria; order Squamata; family Lacertidae; genus Darevskia; species Darevskia mixta. The sequence continues at coordinate 39,608,211 of JAWWNH010000013.1, read as the reverse complement.
GGCATGCCACAATCTGAGAGTGGCCGCCGAGAAGGTCCTCTTAGCATGTTTCAGCCAGTGATGAGTGATGGAAAAGAAAGATCTTTCCAATAGATCTTGGAGTGGGCAGGCTGGTAGAGGAGGAGATGGACTCTCAAGTATCCTGCATGAGTCAAATATTTGTTTGTTTTTTAATTTGTATAATCTTATCAGGGGCTTCTCATGAAGAGTAACAGGGACAGGACAAAATGCACAACAACTGCACCCTGCCTTAGGGTTGGGCATCTAAGAACTCAAATGCATGAGTGCCACGTCTGATTGAAACCCTTGCAGTCTTATTTACAAAATCAATTTGGCTCGCAAATCTGTTGTAGCAGGATAACATTGATTATTGATGCTGGCTAAATAATATGGATATGTGTGGGATTAAATTAGCTTAGTCCCCTTTTTTTGCTTTAAATTTTTATCTACCTTTTAAGATATATATATAAAATAAAATGCAACAGAGGAATTTATCATCCTCAATGCAGAATGACGGCTATGCAGGGGTTACTCTATTTCCTATTGCATTTAAGCTGGACACCCTTTTTATTTTAAACATATTTTGTGGGCTGGAAGAGACAGATTATATCTTTATTCTCCAAGATATGCTATTTTTATAAAAAAAAACAAAAAAAACAACGTATGCTCCACTTTTTAGCTTTGAAATAAATATTCATCTCATTTTAAATCACTTTTTTTTCACTTAAGCAAAAGAAATATCCTCAAATTGGTAATTATTGTTGAGAAATGGGTGGATGAGGACATGTTTTTCATCTCTCTCCCTCTCTCCACTGTGGGTGTTTTAACCAACCAACCAACCATCCAAAAAAAAAACATTTCTAAAATAGGCTTAACCAAGTAATTGAAACTCAATGGAGTAAATGGCTTTAATTAGTAGACTGACACCTATTCAAACTAGGGAGCTCTTTTCACAGCCTTTACATATTTACTCAGAAGCCCCACTGAGTTCAGTGGCGCCTACTCCTAGGCAGGTGGGAGCAGGATTGCAGCCTTGATAACTATAGCCCTGGTAAGCATTAGCTAAGTCAATCAATCAATCAGAACCTTTATTGGCATCACTTACAAACAATTAAAATAAACAAACCAATGCGCTGCACCATCAGTTCAGTCATCTGCCAAATGGGAGAGAGACCAGCAGTCCGTTTCCCTCTGTGGGACTCCAGCAAGGTCTGGAACGTGCAGTGCACTTCTGCGGCCGAAGATCAAACAGAGGAACTCAGCCACTGTCCCGGTGAGATCCCGGTCTCTCCCCTGCAATAGGAAGTGTACAACCTCTCTCTCCGGCCTCCATGTTGGGAAACGTAGATGATCGAGATATTGTTGACGAAGATCATCATACATTTTGCATTCAAGGACCATGTGAGCTAGAGTTTCTACCGGGTGTGCGTTGCATGGGCAGATACTATCTCCTTCTGCGAACCTGCCCCAGAGGAGGTTAGACATTAGCTAAGTGTGTAGGTTCTTACGTGTAGGTGTGGGTCATCAGTGGGGATAAACACACTAGCCCGTGGAGGGTGGTGCCCACTGGCAATGATAGGGCAGAAGTCTAGAAGGCCAAACGTTGGTGGAGCCAGAGCCAATTAATTCAACTTTTGTCTCCATTGTCCTTTCTACTGAGTCCTACAAGGTCAAAATTTAGACTTAAGGAGGAGGGAGCAGACAGAGTCCCCCTCTGGACTGGTTGCAAGTTAAGAAGGCAAGTGGACTAGGAGGAATCAAAGACTGAGGTTGGTGGGGCAGTGACGCATTTGCCCTAAAGGATTAGCCTCCACTGGCCTAAGCTCTGTCCACCTTCCATGCCTATTTTTGTCTCCTCCCAAGGAGTTGGAAGTCTGCAGTGAGGAATTGCTTGTATATGTGGAGGCTCCCCGTGCATTTTGAAATCTGGAAGATCAGTGTGTTCCTCCCCACTGACCCTCCTTCACACTATAGTTTCCATGTTTGCTAACACCTGATGAGGGCAGCACCGGATTGTAACTTGGTCTTGCTAAATTCAGCAGCCTGCATATCATATAACACTGTCTTCATCTGCATTGGAATTGTTTTCATAGCTTTTGAACTGTTTCATTTGTTATATCGCTTGTCTTTTCTCCACTCTGGGCATCTTTGGGAGGAAGAGCAGGATATACCGGTAAATTTAATCCATCAAAAATAATAGTAAAATTAATGTTACGGTGTGTGCCAGAAACTCAGATGCTGTACCCTAGATATAAAGAGCTGGCAAGTCAAGCCATTTGATCTATCCAAGTGCGTGTCTCTATGGCTCAGAAGAAGCCTCTGAGCAAGATCTGATCACGTGACTTGGTCACGGTGCACTTGAAGAGCACAGGCTGTGTGTGTGTACACCAATTCCATGGTGTGAATCGGTAGAGAGTTCTGTGAGTGCTTCGCTTCATTGTCACAGCCCATTCAGATGTGTGAGTCATTACTTAATGTTGCTGTCCTGTTCAAGGAATGAGCCCAAGATATGAGCCAATCTCCTCTGATTGATCAGTCTGGCTCCTGGAGCCATATGCTTATGCAGGGATGTTAAGTGCCAAGAAACCTGGATCTGATAAATGCATTTAAGGATAGAAGCAACAGGCAACTTGGGTAAGGTATAAGGAGATGGTAGTTTGAGTAGCAGGATTTTGGAACTTCATCATTACTGAGCATAGCTGTCAACTTTCGGATTTGAAAATAAGGGATTTTTTCCTAACTTTCGGATTTGAAAATAAGGGATGGCGCGAGGGCGGTGCAATGGCACCAAGTAGCCTCGCCACCCTGCGCTCCAGAGGCTGCGCGCGAATAGGTGAGCGAAAGAGCGAGCGCATAGACGGGAGGCAGGCTGTCTGTCTGGTTGGGCGTGAGGGTCTGGCTGCACAAGGCATGCAAGCTCCGCCCCCAGTCGGTCTCAGACTCCTTATTGGCAGCCGAGCAACACAGCTGAGGAGCCTCCCTGGCCGGCAGGGAGGGAGAGGAGCTGCTTCCTTTGAAATCCGAGAAATTTAAGGGATATCAACAATCCGGGATATCAGCGGGAAACGGCATTGGAATAAGGGAGTTTCCCGCAAAAAAAGGGAGGGTTGACAGCTATGTTACTGAGACAGGAATTCATACCTTTTTCTGAGTAACTGTGATTTATGCTTAGGGCCATGGGAGTAGAATAGAAGGCTAAGCTGTTTTGGTGCAGATTATTCTGAACTTTCAAACAATGCAGCCTTTGGGATTCAATGAAACGGGAATCTCAATCATGATGAGGGCTGGCCCTACAGTTAGGTAGAGGGAGGCAGCAGATATTGGGGTTGAGGAGCTGCAGTGAGTTGGTGGAGGGCAAAGCTGTCTGGAGGACAATGCTGTCTTCTATTTGCCCTCTAAGTTAACATGCTGTCCTCAGGAGATGTTTTCCTGCCACCAGTATTGAAATAAATTTTAACCGCCCTACTGGTTGGCTTCTGTGGGAGCGGGGATTGTGGCAACTTGAGTTTTGCTTTAGGCAACCAAATGTCTTGGGCTGGTCCTGATCATGAAAATAAAAAGCCAATGGGCTATTGCTGGCATGGGTCCCATTGATTTCAATGGGTCTGCTCTAAGCATGCTCTACGTCTCAGCCCAGTCCACTCTTTCACTATCTGTGCTATAATGATAACGAGACTAATGTGGTGATTATTTTTTAAAATACTGTAAAAATGTTAGTATATATAAACTATAAACTTCATTTTATTGAAAATAAATTGCCATTAAAACCAGTGGGATTAAAGCAGGTTTTAATGACAGTTTTTTCCTATTAAGTGGGCTTAAAATTGCCTGCATATAACATATCCTTGACTTATTAGGGGTTAAATATATAGTAACTGTTGGCAAAGGATTCTGTTTTCTGTGTCTCCATTTGAATTTGCTTAAAACCACCACCTCACACTGGGATGGGGGATAGCAGTACGGGCTCTTCTTAGTCTAATGAAAATGGTTCTCTTAGAACGGAGAGGTGATGCGCAGAAATCCCGATGAAATAATTCAATGGATTTGTTATGGTTCCACACTATGATCTCATCATCTCTTAAGATAATTGCATTTGTACCAAAGGATGCATAAACGTATTGCTCTAGATATTGGCACAACAAACAAAAGGTTACAATCACCAAATTTACACAGCTAATTTGTATTATGGGTTTGAGGAAAGCAATAACGGAAACTGTACTGGAAACTTAAGTGCTTAATCCAGCTTTATTTCAATACATTAATCTAGCTCCAACGACTATCGGCCACAGGAAATCGCTATTAAATATTACTAAACCAAAGCTTGCACCTAAAGAATGTAGTTTCTGATGCATACATGGCTTACAATACCAAAAGCCATTCAGAGCTGAAAGTTTTGCCTTCTGTGCTGGCTAGGCATGCTGTTCTTGGTTTTCAGGGCTGTGTGGGGAGGCAAGAAATAGGTAGCCAGGAATCACATTGATTTGGTTACTTTTGGAGGGCAAGAACACTGGAGACTGAGCATGTTTGTGCAAGCTGAGTGGAGGCATGCAGCTTAGCATTTCTACAAACAGAAGATCCCAAATCCTTTATCTCCAGCAAGGCACCCAGCTATGGCTTATTGTCTTGCTTTACCCAGGACAGTCCTTTGTTTGAAGGGATCCTCTGAAGAGCTGTCTGGTTCAAGTATGACTTAAAGGGAAGAGGGAGGTTTAGGGCCTTGAAGGTGCCTGTCAGCAGTTAGTGGCTGGACAGCAGACCCCCTAAATTCACGGTACCTTGCCAGTAAGGTAAAGGTAAAGGTATCCCTGACCATTAGGTCCAGTCGTGTCCGACTCTGGGGTTGCGGCACTCATCTTGCTTTATTGGCCGAGGGAGCCGGCGTACGAGCTTCCGGGTCATGTGGCCAGCATGACTAAGCCACTTCTGGCGAACCAGAGCAGCACACGGAAACACCATTTACTTTCCCACCAGAGCGGTTCCTATTTATCTACTTGCACTTTGACGTGCTTTCGAACTGGTAGGTGTGCAGGAGCTGGGACCGAGCAACAGGAGCTCACCCCGTCGCAGGGATTTGAACCGCTGACCTTCTGATCAGCAAGCCCTAGGCTCTGTGGTTTAACCCACAGTGCCACCAGTACCTTGCCAAATAAACTCACAAGAAAAATACAATTATCTTTGCTTCCCATTCCCAAACAATGCAAAATCTCGCTATAAGTGAGACTTAAGTAAGACATACAAAAACAACAAATTTTAGGTCTGCTGAGATAGTTTGGGGTGTAGCAATTTTAGTGTGCTGCTAAAGTACAGTTTCTGAAGATAAAGAACAACTGAAAATGGCTGGCCTGTGGCCTTCCAGGTGGTGTACTAAAAGTCCCACCAGCCCCAACCAGCTTGGGTAATGCTCAAGGATGGATGATGGGACTTGTTATCCAGCAACATCTAGAGGGCCACAGGTTAGGGACCCCTGGCAGATTCAGGTATATCACCTCACTCCAATGAGGTCTTGGATTTCTGTAGTTTTCCAGCCAAAAGGAACAGCCTCTTTGGTTAACATTAGTTCCCTGAAGTAAAGAGTGTTGCTGTAGTAAATGAGTTGAAGTCTTCTTCACATTGCCAGTGTGGTGTAGTGGTTAAGAGCGGTAGTCTCATAATCTGGGGAACCGGGTTCGTGTCTCCGCTCCTCCACATGCAGCTGCTGGGTGACCTTGGGCTAGTCACACTTCTCTGAAGTCTCTCAGCCCCACTCACCTCACAGAGTGTTTGTTGTGGGGGAGGAAGGGAAAGGAGAATGTTAGCCGCTTTGAGACTCCTTCGGGTAGTGATAAAGTGGGATATCAAATCCAAACTCCTCTTTTTCTTCTTTAAATATCGTCCACAATGCCCCCTGATATAGCACTTAATAGCGCATGTAGCAGTCGGGGGTACAATCCAAGCACTGTTCTAGGTCTGCATTTTTGTTTTATTGCCCTTTAAGAAACCAGAAGAATCTTGCCTTTGGTACTGAAGAGCATAACTTTGGAGCACCACCACAAATGTTTTGTTTATTTCCTCTTCTTTTTGCACTACAGTCTTTGAGGTTTCAAAGCACAAATAACTAGGTATCGAAATAGACCCACTTTTCACAGGATCATTCAAAAGGAAGTCCTTCATCAAGGCAGCATCCAACAGAGCACTGCTGTGTGTTGTGATGGCGAAGAGCTAAAATCCTCCTCCATTTCAATGGGGCCACCCACTCCTATATAAATACCAGGTCCCACTGTACAATGTATCTCTGCAGGAAAGCGGAACTCTTCCTCTGGTTTAGTTTCTCCAGCTGCTAGTCATTGAAATCTGCTTTTGTAAAAGTTGGAAGGCAAGGAACACCCCCAAAACGACCCCACTGACAATTGATTCTCCCCCCCCCCTATTTTTAACGTTCAGTAAAACGTTTACCAAAAGCACATTTTTTTACAGGTCATTAAATGAAGGGGGAAATACTGAAATATTGAAGGTACATTTTGAAGCTGCATTTTTGGACAATGGCTTTCCCTGCTTCAGAAGAGGTTGTCAGCCAATTTCTGATGTGTAGGGTTTCCTGTTTCACTAACGGATCATTATTGGATCGTGTGGTTAAAGATATACTCCTTCTTATAGAGTCTGTTTAATTCAGTACGTCTAATTATTAGCATCTTTGGAAGCATTTTCACCTGAGATCCTTAACCACAGCCTTTCAACAACCTGTTGCCCTTCAGGTGTTTTTGGACTACAACTCCCATCACCCATCTGGAGGGCAGCAGGGTGGCCAAGGCTACTTTAACAGGAGCCCTGGAGATTGAAGTTGCGGCTTACTAAGCGTGAAGCATATCCACTCAGGGCCTCAGCTGTGCCTCTCTAATTGCATCTTGGGTGATTGAGAAGTGACAGTGTGTGACACACCTACCCATTTGCAATTCTGCTTCTGTTATTTCCCCCCCTTCCTCCCCTGCATAATCACTGCAATAATGTATTTTTGTTTAAAGCTACAAAGGCCAGAATAGCACCACTGAGTCTTAAACTGCACAGCCATCCTTTATAACAGAAATAGCTTAAAAGCTATGACCCAGGAGAAAGAAAACATACAAACTACCAGAGATTTATTTATTTCCTTACATTTGTATCCAAGCTTTTTCTGTTATGGGACATATATTTGCTTCCCAGGAGGTCTCCCATCCGACCAATGACCAAATCCAGCCTTGCATATATGCTTTCGGACCCATTTGGAGTATGAATGTTACCTGCTGTTAAATCAGGGAAAATATTGCTACACACCATCCCAAACTCAGAGTGGTGAGAGATTCCAGGGGTACCAGGTGCTCACCCGGGGTTCATGTTTCCTTTTGGAAATGAGGCACAGTGAACACTGTGGTGTCTTTATGATATATGGTTTCTTTATGCATATATACAACCTGAGCTTACGATGGAGGGGTTCACAGCATCAACATCCCAAAAGTGTCTTCTTTTTCCTATAGCCACAGCCTTGGACTCCAACATAAATCAGTTGTGGCTTTTCCTCTTTCTTTCCACGTTCTCTAGCTTTTCAGCTGGCTGCCTTTCTTCTCTGTGACACCACTCCTCCAGCTCTACTCTAAATTCTGGCTTTACCTTCCGGCGGGAAGGTAAACGGCGTTTCCGTGCACTGCTGTGGTTCGCCAGAAGCGGCTTTGTCATGCTGGCCACATGACCCGGAAGCTGTACGCCGGCTCCCTCGGCCAGTAACACTAGATGAGCACCACAACCCCAGAGTCGGACACAACTGGAACTAATGGTCAGGGGTCCCTTTACCTTTACCTTTAAACTACTTTAGACTATTTTTTTAATTGGTGTGTTCAGAATTATGACACTAGTGTCTTAAGTCAGAGGTGATTTGACTCCATGTTTAGGCTGAGTGAAATCTTGGTTGATGATTTAATTGACATCATATACTGAATGATAGCTTGGGAGCCAAACCATTATTAAATAAGTGAGAACATAAAAAAAAGAAGAAGCTTGTTCTGTGTCTGCAACTACTGGTACCAAGATGTATAAACAACGGAACAGCCTGCAAGGCTTTTCTGATATTTCTTTTCAATCTTAACACACAGATCAGCAAATGCAAACACATTTTAAGGCACACAATTTTTTCGTCTTACACAGTTTGGTGTTTCTCTGAGTTTAGCTCATCACTGTTCATCCTTAGTAGCAGCAGATCTCAAACCAACACTTCCAGAATATTCAAGTCTTTCTGCCTGAAATTCCTTTATCTGAGCATGCCTAGAAGGAATCGTTTATACATGCAAACTGTTACTCTCTACTGAACACTATCTTTATGTAGTTCCCAGAATCAACAGCAAACCTGACACCTGTGTCTGTCTTGTGAAAAAGTAGAATTCCTCACCACTGCAGTGCTTGCGAGTGAGAAAAGCCATACAAAATGCTCCCTTCTTTTCTAAAATATATTACTATTGCTCCAATAGATAATTTTAGGTTACATTTTAGTGACTAAGTTTCAATTTTTATACATTTTTAATTGTTGCTATATCTGTATTGCCCCGGTTATACCTAATTGCAAATTCAAATGTATCCCCTATCGTCTTTTATGATTCTCTTGATACTGTATGTGGGTTGGAACTGGTCTGTGACCGTAATAATAAATTTGAATTTGAATTTAAATTACTATTGCTCAATAAATTGTGACCCACGGCAATCCTAGCTTTTGATTAGTTGCCAACTTGTTGAGGTCCAGATTTGATTTAAACCCTCTGCCCTTGAATGTATATTGTCGTTTTGATGTGTAGACCGACATACCCAACAGACACACCCACTGACATTCTTATCATTGTAGCCTCCTCAATCGCTAAGGAGCAACACAGGCATAAGAAGCTGTAACAATTCTACTTACATCTTATGTCTGTGCTGCTTGACATGCTTATCACATATATTGATTTCACACTGGAGTAGCTGAATTGACAACCCATGTGTACTACGTCTGCATATTGAGATGTGCTTATTCATGTCCATGACTTGGCAAGGATCAAATCCTAGTTAGTGATAACATGTCATCAAAATGCAGATTTTATTATAATACTTGAGGTTACAGATCAAAGCTCTAAATAACTCCAGTGTCCTCCACGGTGCTAATGAGCAAGTTAAATACACACTTGCGGTTTGTGAAGGAAGCAACCTATCAGCTAGTTATAGCAGTTATATGACCACTGACAAGTAGGCTGGTCTGTTTTAATAATAATCTTGTGCCTTAATCCTGGAAGAAAAAAGGGGCCGGGCTGCAATCCTAAACCTATTTACCTGGGAGTTAGCACTACTGAATGCAGTGGGACTTTCCCCTTGCATGGTTAGAATTGTAGCCTTAATAGTACTGAATTAACCAGTTTAATATGTTTTATATCTTTCTATTTTTTGAATTTTGCACTCTCCCTCTCTTTTCATTACAGTGTAACCTTAAAAACAACAACACCTCACTAGGTGACAACATTCTTATTAGTCATCCTCCTCCAGTTCATTTCAATTCTTAATTGCGTGATTTTATCCCCCTTGTAAACATTTAACCATTATTAATTTAAAGCCGCAGATCTTTTCCTTGGCTTAACAAGGAAAAGGGCAATATACGTAAGATAAAAAGTCTGAACAGACTTAGGGGAAAATATGTTTGTGCAGTGAAACAAACTGCAAAAAGTTATGGGATACCCCTTTTCTTTAGTTAGTGCTGAATAGTCATGGTTTGTGGCTTTTATATTTTATTACTTGGAGGCCTTATCTGTCTCATTGGTTTGACATGCTTGAGATCAAGCTGCCTTGCTCAACACCTTGCAGAATAATGCGAAGAATAACGATACAATTATAACCTCAAAATTTAACACCATAGAAAAAGGTTCAATAATGCCAGTTGATGTAACCATAGCAGGCATCCAGCCAGACCTGAAATTTCAGAATGGGCTCTCTCTCCCTCCCTCCCCCCCATATGAAAACTAGAGAATTCTGGGTGGATGAAAAAGCCATAATTTCCTTGGCAGAGAGCTGCTAAGAATATAGTTGTATCCAGTGTTGGTCCTACTTAAGTGTAGACCCACTGGGTCCATTCATTTCAATTGGTCTACTCCGAGTAGGACTATCACTTGCTACCATAGGCATAGCCATGGGCAGCAGCCCCCCCCATCAAGTAAATAAATAAAAAATACTTAACTAACCAATTGCATCACAGATAACTTGGTTCTGCCCCCCCCCAACATAAATCTTGCCTACGTTCCATGCTGGCTCCCACCCATGTTTCACAAGCATAGTCAGTAATGTCATCGCCAGAGGGTGACTGCATGTCTTTGTCATCAGTGCAAGCATCACTATATGAAAACTGAACTTTGTCAATGTTGAAATTTGCATCTAGGCTTTTAAACTGCAGTCTGAAATACCGTGGTCTGTGCACCCTGAGATACATCACAACGCCTTACTCATATAAATCCACATTAGGTATTTTTTATTTAGATCCATTTTTTGCCATGCCTCAAACAATCCACGTTATCATCTCCTCCCTCACCACCCGCCTTCCGATTTAGGAAAAATCATATTTATATGTGGCAGGGTTTTGCCCGGGGGCAAATGAAAACAGGATGCCATTCTACAGTGCGCCGGGTTCACAAGACCCTTGTAATATATCACAGCAAAGCCCCTATCAGACATTCTCTCTCTCCCCCCTCCCCCCCCCCCAATTTCCTAAGTCTGAGGATTAAACAGCTTGCGTTTTCCACGGGCTCCTCGCTTCTCTCAGCGACCTGTCGTAAGGTAGAGTGGCGAAAAAAGAATTCTTCAGCTGGCAGTTAATGAAAAGTACAATGATGGTCACCCCCAGGAGCAGGAAGAAGAACAGGATGATGTAAGTCACCAGATCCGGCTTATTGATCTCGCCTTCTTTTAACGCCCGGGCGGTCGACATGTAAAGAGCCGACGAGCTGACGGGTCTCTGGGTGCTCCCGACGTAGGGCGTGTTGGCCTGCATGAGGAGGTGAGGGTCAGTCACGCTGGTGGAATTGAGAAATTGCCCATACATTGTCCTGTTCAGATCTCTTCCTTACGGCACATCAGGGAAGTCACCGGGTTTGCTTTTTAAGCCAGGCACCCACTTTCTGTCCTGGGGAAAGGGTCGGGTTGTTTCCTTTAAAAAACACTCCTCGAAGATCGCATAAGGCAAGAGCCAGGCTTAATCAGAGGTAACAAGTTTGTCTCGCCTCTCAATCTCCTTCTTGCTGCCCTTCCTTCTCGACGCGTCCCGTGAGGACCGGTCGTGTGGAGAGGCGGAAGTTGGCAACTCCAGCAGGGCAAGCCCGACCTGCCCGGGGAAGCCAAGACCCAAGAAGCCGCGCTTAGGCAAACAGCGGAGGTGGATCTCCCTCGCCGGCTCGACAAACAGAGGCAGGCGATCACTCACTCGCTCCGAAGGGAAGTCGTTCTAGATCCCCGCAGGACTTTCCAAGGAGAGCTGCCCCCAAGATCAAGGCAAATCCACGTCCGCCAGAAGAAGCAACTTCTTCCTTGACATCTTTTTGGGGGTCCGGCGACGGTTCCCTTCCTTGCTGTGGAGCGAGGGCTTCTCTGGAGCATCGGTTGGCTTCTGGGCGAATCCTAAGCCGAAGGTGTTTTCTTTTTTGGGAGGGGGGGTGCTGGGGGAAGGAAAGTACAAATCGGGAACTTCTGACTCCCCCCCGCACTCCTTTCCCTGCTCTGATCCTCCTGCTAGGCTGGGGTGAGGAAACGGACCCCAGACGGATTTCCAGACGTGACTTTCTCTCCCCTGCCTCTCCGCGGAGACTGGACTGCGGCAGCGCCGCTCGGGGAAAGAACTGCACGCCCGCGTCGCCTTTTCCCGGGGTCTGTGATATTTTGCAGGTAGGCTCGATGTTACAAAGGCAAGAAGAAACAGGTCCGCGCCATCAGAGGCTGCTTTGGGGACGAGAGAGAAGATAAGGAGACAAACGAATCAATCAATAAACCTCCACACGTACAGAAGAATCCAGGCAACTCGGCGTGGTGGGAGATTTTCCTTCTCTGCCCTCGACTTTCTGCTCTTGCGCAAGGGACTCTCCGCGGGACGCAAGACGCGTCTCTCTTCCCTCGGGAGTCCCGGCCATGAGCGCGCTCATTCTGTGTCGTCGGATTGGCTTGTTGGAGGGGAATCAGCCCCTGGCGCTCCAGCAGCCTCTCTCCCGCGCTCCGCCTCACGTCGAGCCATCCGATAAGCAGCTCTAAGCCTTCCTTGGAACGCATCGCACAACTTCGAACACATGAAAGGGGGGGCGTCACCTTTAGAACCCCAAGGCGGGCTACAACAATGTGGACAATGATGATAATGCGAGATTATAATCAGTTGAAGCCATTTCCAATCCAAGGAATTGATAGTGGCTCCTAAATAGAGAGCTAGGAGACTAAAGTTCGAATCGCCACTCGCCCAGGAAGCTCGCTGGGTGACCTTGGGCAGCCACTGCCTCTCAGTCTGAGGGTTGTTGTGGGGATTAAATGAGGGGGGAAACCAGGTTTGCCTCCTTGAGCTCCTTGGAAGGAAAAATGTGGGATATATAATGCAATTGCGCGCGCGCGCGCACACACACACACAGAGAGAGAGAGAGAGAGAGAGAGAGAGGAAGGGAGCGCGAGAGCTTACCACAAAAGCTATACAAAGAGGTGTCCTGTGCACCTCTATGGGGAGGGAACTCTGTTGCTTAGGGAGAACACAGAAGCCCCCCCCCAAAAAAAAAACCACTAAGAAAAAGCATTGGGAGGAAGGCTTAACAAACTTTCCCTTCCAGCCAGGATAATACCCTACTCCCAAGCCTCGAATTGCCACAAAAGTGCTCCACATCTTTGATCCTCTCTGCACAGCTCAAAGCACTTTGACACACACTCAGTTGCAGCCCAATGCACCCTCTAAGGCAGCCCACAGTATATTTGGTCTGGGGCTTGCCTCCTGGCCACCCAGAAAGGTCAGAAGTGCTCTGCAACTTCAGCCAGGGTATATCTGGACTCCTTAACAACAAACTAAAACCAATGAGATTTAAAGGAGAGTGTGGAATAGAGGCTAAGAGACTGAGCTACAAACAAGGAAATCCCCAGAGTCAAGGCCTGCATTGTGGAGAAAGAGACAGTTCTGGCCACAGGTGGATGGGTAATGGGTGGAGGGACATGAGAAAGGAGAGCAGCTAGAGCAGGGTTGCCAACCTTTTTGTGCCAGTCTGCACGTTTGGAAATTTGGAGGAAGCGCCGTGGGTGCCAGTCACAAAACGATCCCTTGGGAGACATGACACAACACAAAATGGCTGCCACATCTGAAAAGAGCAGAAAAAAAAGAGATGGCTACAATGTGATGTGGGCATATCCACCCAGCCCCCAAACAATGGGGAAAAGGTACCTACACCAGCTACTTACAACGCTTGGTCTCTTTGCATCTCTTCAGAATGGATGGGAGGGTGGATGTACAATCCTGACAGCCACGGAAATTTGGGCATGGTTTGATGTTTGAGAGCAGGAAGAGCAAGCACTTTCTCTTGCATCGTGGGGTTTTCAGGTGTTATTTCCTGAGACCTTTTGTGGGTGCCATAGGAGCTGCTGGTGGACATACTGGTTCCCGCAGCTGCCATGTTGGTGACGGCAGAGCTAGAGCCATGCTGCCCAGCTAAATCCCACCAGTGTCTAAGTTTTCAGACTACATAGAACTCTTCATCAGATTTAACCTTTTGTGTGCTTCTTCCCCAAGTGGGGAGAAGAAGACTTTACCAATAGGAAGACCTAATCTCGGCATTATGTATATATAAAAAGAGAAGAACATTGTTCTACTACTCACTAATGTGTCACTATACCTGCTTTCTTGCCTGCATACTTTACAGGTAAAGAACCAGAACTGGAAGGTGTCGCTTAGGAGAATCCTAGCCCTATCCCCATAATAACACTAGAAAATATGCTACTATGAGCAAGCTGGAGGAATATATCCCTTGCGATCCTGCCAGTAAATCTGTCATGCACTTATGCATATAGCAAAAAGCTAGTCGTTCTGCCCTTTGCTAGCAAACATTGTATTAAAGCTCTGAAGTCCTTCACTTGCCCTACAGCTATGCCAATTTAGACAAACTCATATAGAGCCATAAAATGGAACTTGTTCATTGTTGTGGTTTAGCCACCAAACCTCATTCTGGGATAAAAATCAGAGTCGTGAATTACAACGAACCTGTCTGAACAGTATATACAAAGCATATTAATCTCTTTCTGACATGTTCTTGCCACCTACCTAAGCTGATGAGAGTATGCCAGACATAACTTGGGGTAATGCCAATAAATTGCCAGCTTAATTTCAGAAAGCTTAATTGACCATAAAAAGCATCTAAATGAAAAGGAGTTCATCTTTTTTTTAAAAAAACAAGAAAACAAAAAAAGAAACAGAAACAAAACACCAGGAGCTTCTTTTTGGCTTAGAGTAGCTAGTAGGATTTTGTGAGAGGGGTATTTCCATGTAGTTTGTTAATGACGATGCTGTAAACCTGTGGGGGGGGGGGCCCTCCCATTGTGGAATTTGTGATGATGGTGCCCACATTGGATGGCTTTAAAAAGGGATGATACACTTTCATGGAGGATAAGGCTATAAATGGCTACTAGTCATGGTGGCTATAACCAACCCCAGGATGAGAACCTCCTAATACCAGTTTCGAGAGAAGAACCACAGAGATAGCTATTGCCTTCATGTCCTATTTGAGGCTTTTCAGGAGAGTCTGGTTCAAACAATGTAAGAAATAGGATCCTGGATTAGAGAAGCCTTTGGACTGATCCAGCAGGACTTTCCTTATGCTTTTAGCTTGTAAGCATTACCAGGGATTCAGGACTTAGACCATATCATGGGGTGGGGGAAATTAACCCTTCATTCCACAATGTGGTCCTGAACAATAAAACTGGCTATAAAGTGTACTGGAATACCTGGGCATATTTATTTATTTTTTAATCACCTGACTCCAAAAATACATCAAAATTGATGTTAGACAGGCTCCTCAGAGGAGGGAATGCCATGTTCAATGTGCCACAATCAATAAGATCCTCTCTCTCTAGCTGCCCACCAATGAGAATTCACCCTCAGCAGAGCGTCATTACAGCAAAGTGTTGCTTTCTGTTATTTAAGAAGTTTCACATGTGCAAGAGGTGAGAGACCGGGGGCGGGGGCGGGGCAGGGGCAGGGGCAGGGGCAGGGAGAGGCAGGAAAAAAACCATATATGCTGAGAATGTGACCAGATTGTATGGATAAAGATCTGCTTAGAAATCATTTGAATCTCTTTCTTATAGATAATGGGGTAGATATAAAATGAACTCAGGTAGATATTGGACTCTGGGTCTGGTCACTGCCTGGGGATGGTCTCCACTCAGACATCACCTTGAATCTCATCCTAGGAGGGGCTAGGATGGACTTAAGAATACCTAGCTCTGTGCTGGATTTAGACCTTAACAAATAAGTCTCTTATACTCTCTCCTTCCAAGGAAATTGGCTTGCACAACGCTCCCCAGAACGTCTTACTGTTCAGGGAAGTGGAAAACACAATGCAGGCTTGCCCCAGTACTGTATGTGTCATCTGCTAAGTTTGTCTTCGGTGGCTGGGTGAACTGCTTAGTTCATTCTGGAGTTAGATGTGATAATTCATGTGAAGGAAGAAGAAATCCTCAGTGATAAGGTTACCACCACATTACTACCTCATAAAAATGCTTGCAAAGTGAGCTCCTTTAAATGGATGAACTCACTTGACTACTCTTCATTGCTTTGCTACTTCTGCTGCGGTGAGGGGAAATATGCAATCTTTGGAAGTACCAGTACAGATTAATAGCTAAGCTGAGAATTGAATGCAGCCATCCATACACACAAGCATTTCTGGAGCAGGTCTGCCTAAGGACTTGTGAGGCTCAAATGCTCCTCTTGCAGACAAGATGCTTCAAGGCGCTATTGATCGAAACCTGCTATTATATATTTTCCCACAGGCTTGCTATTAAAGCTGGTGCCTGACACCATGTTTATCAGCCACAGTTTTAACTTTCAGCTGCATACCACACACTTTGGGTTCTTAGAGCAGATGTCATGCATAAACAAAGCTGGGAGGAGATAAATTGACTTGGCTAGGAGAGGGATTTCTTGTGATGGTTTCATGCTAAGGACTACGTTTTGATTAAAGTCTTGGCTGAGCCAGACCCATGACTCTCATTTTAAGCAAGCTGGCATGAATTTGCAACATTAGAAGCGACTGGTTACAGAGAAGCGGCATTGTTTGTGCTATGTAGCGCCCGTAAGCTCTGGGACTCCATCTCTGGCCTTTATACTGTAGTTAAAAGCTTTTGGGTGACAGGAATATGGCAATATCTCCACCAAAGACAATTTCAAAGCTGTTACCAGGGTCATCACAAGTTAACTTTGGCACCTGGGGTAGAAAATTCCACAAGCACTGCCCTGCATAAAGAGTCCTGATAGCTGTTGTTATCAGGAAATCAGGAAACAAAAACAAAACAATAACTAATAATTTCCTGCTCTTTCATAATGCCCTAAATCAGCTGACTGAGATGGCTGCTTCACTATGCCAAATGATAGGACAGGCTGACGAGTGGTCTGGGTCACCATAAGGAAGCTCATGCTTGTATCATCTTCCAGAAAAAATGTGTTAGATAGACTGGGGAAAGGAAGGAGTTTTCTTTAAAAAAATATCTTTATTATTTTATTCTTTTAAAAACAACATATAGATAACATACAAAATACATTGCAAAACGAAACAGATAAGAAACAAAAAACAACAATTTCAACAATTCACACAAAAAACCGATTCAACCCCTTAAAATTAACTTCCAATTATTCTCACTGCCTTTTAATTATTATTATTATTGTTATATCACACATTTACATGTTATTTTCTATTACTTAATTTCTATTGTTCCTTTATATTCTTAAATATATTAATCCAGGTTCAGTCTAGATCTGCCATCAGGATTCCTTTTATATCATTACTTATCAAATATTCTTTAAATATCCTCCACTGAAGGAGTTTTTTAAAAGGTGGCTGGCTGCCTCCACGCTTAGAAAGTGGCCATGGACCCCACTGGACTTGCTCAGTGGGACACACATGTAGTACAAAACATTTCCCATCCCCCAGAATACATCAATGTAGCCCTAGTAAAGGTAAAGGGACCCCTGACCATTTGGTCCAGTCGTGTCCGACTCTGGGGTTGTGGCGCTCATCTCACTTTATTGGCCGAGAGCCGGCGTACAGCTTTCAGATCATGTGGCCAGCATGACTAAGCCATTTCTGGCGAACCAGAGCAGCGCACGGAAATGCCGTTTACCTTTCTGCCGGAGCGGTTCCTATTTATCTACTTGCACTTTGACATGCTTTCGAACTGCTAGGTGGGCAGGAGCAAGGACCAAGCAACAGGAGCTCACCCCGTCGCAGGGATTCGAACTGCCGACCTTCTGATCAGCAAGCCCTAGGCTCTGTGGTTTAACCCACAGCGCCACCTGGGTCCCTTATGTAGCCCTACATACATTTTAATACATGCATGAACGTGGAAAATATGCCTATAAAACCACCAAATTATTCTGATGCTATGCCAAGTTTATTGCATGGGTGGAGTTCCCCTAATGAGCCCTGTCAGCAGAAGCCCTGAACAAGAACTTCTGCTTGCGCAACAGGGCTCCCCCCCATGTCCATTAGCCCCACAAAATTGGATCTGTGAGGTCGGGAGAACCCCTAGAACAGCGCCTAAGATTTCAGATTAAAACTGCAGAGTGGAAGGAAAGGAGGACCTTTTTCTGCCTCCCCACTTCCAGCTACTCTCCGGAAACTGGAGAAGAGACCCTCTTAAGAATATTAGGGGGGTGGGCAGGGGAAGAACTAGACCTTGTGAAAAATGATCACAATATTTTAGCTGCAGTTCATTCATTTTCAGCGTTGTATTCTTGTTATAAAAAAAAGTGCCTAGACATTCTGTTGTTGCGCCCATAACCTAGGTTTAAGGTGCCATTTAGCCCCTAGCTTTCATATGTCAGTTTCTAACATTGCCCCCTCTGTGTCAAATAACTGGGGTCAAATAAGTGTTGTTTACTTTTTATGATACATGGAAGATGGATCTCCCTTGGGAGGTTCTGGACTCTCCTTCCTTGGAGGTTTCGTAGCAGAGGTTGGATGGCCACCTGTCACAGATGCTTTAGCTGAGTTTCCTACATTGCAGGGGGTTGCACTAGAAAGATGACTTTTGGGGTTCCTTCCAGCTCTGTGATTCTATGTTTTTCTGCTTCAGCAATATTTCATTAGGTTCCTATCATTTTATGTAACTGTATTTTGTATAAGTTATAAAAACTATAAATAAAACATGTTCTATCTACAAGAAAAACATTTAAGTAGCTACTTTTCTACCTGTAGGGCACAGGAAAGAAACAAGGTCAGAAGGGGGCCACGGTCAGAAAAAGGTTGGGAAACACTGCTCTACGTTGTTGGACTCTGAGTTTATTTTGCTTGCAAATCAAGGTTTGCCAGGTTGTTGCTCCGTCTGCATTGTAAACTTGCAGTGGCAGAGTGTGCTCCAATCTGATCATCTGAGCATGTGGTAAAACCAATCAAGAACCAATTTGCTACATATTCAGCGCTGCTAACCATGAACCTAGCAGCTCACCGACATCACTCTAAAATGTTTATGCGAATTGCACCAAATAAGGATCCACACTTCGCTGGACTCAGCAATTGCATGTGCAATGTTGTTTTTGAAACCATTTTTGTCCATTTGAGGAAGAAAAGCATGTTTGTGCTAGGTCTTGGCCGGTTAACATCACCCAAGTGAAATATGCAAGGAAAGAAAGAGATATTAAATGAATTGCATTAATAGTTTTCCATTTGAGTAAGTTAAGGAGAAGAAACGCTGTTTCCCACAGGGAGCTATTTATTATTGTTGCCAATGTGAGCAGAAAATCCATTTGCTGGTAAAGCGAGAGAAGGGGCTGGCGGGGGGAATGTTAATCTGTGGACTTTCCCCCATCACTCTGCTACTTTATGGACCTGTCTCCACCATGTTGGCAGGAGTAATAAATCGAAGGGTGGGAGTGGCAGTTCATCTTTGTCCTTGTAAGCAAAGCCTCTTGCAAAAACTGGAAGACACATTTCCATAGAAAAACCTCACAAATACTGAATGGGTTTTCTAGTGGTTCAAACACATTTATTTCTTTATTAATGGCAGAAAACTGGGCATGGGGTTCTTTTGCAGGCAAAGGTGGACACCTGCCTTTAATCATCTACAGCTCTTTCCTAAACATAGATTGTTTGGAAATATCTTTTGTTAGTTTTTTCTAGTCTTGAGCTGTTAAAAATCCCAACAGTGCAATCCTGGGCACCTCTGTTCAGAAGTAAGACCCACTGAGTTCAGTGGGACTTACTCCCTCCCATGTAAGTAGGTATAGGATTAAAGCTTGTGGGGGGCTGTTGGAACAGAAGACCAACTGTAGGTGGAGCCAGAGCTAACAACATGCAGAGCTGCCCCTTGATTGGCAAGTTATAAGACCGGCAGATGGTGATTGGTTCAAGACAGACTGAGGATACTAGGGCGGTGCCCCATTTGCCCTAATGGACCACCCTCCACTGATAAAGCATTTAGATCAGGCTTCCTCAACCTCGGCCCTCCAGATGTTTTGAGACTACAATTCCCATCATCCCAGACCACTGGTCCTGCTAGCTAGGGATCATGGGAGTTGTAGGCCAAAAACATCTGGAGGGCCGAGGTTGAGGAAGCCTGATTTAGATACATACCTCTCTATATATTACAGCCCAACTAGTGATGTCAATCGATTCAAATGGCCCTTGTGGGAAAGAGCACAAGGATTGCCTTCTTATAGATTTTCTGGGCAGCATGTGAACTGCCATGTGCAAGCATACCTTCTGGGAGTATGTGCAAACTTGGAATCCGTCTCACCACCACTTCCAGTTCCACAAACACAAGTGATTTGTGCTGCTGCAAGCACTGGAAGTAGATCCCCAACCCCTCACTCTGGCCAGGAGCCTTTTCTTTGTTTGAGACATTTCTTATTCCAAGTCTTCGGTGAACAGCAGGCAACAAAGATTTATAAGCAATAAAACAACACGATAAAATCAACACAGTAAAAATGAACAGAGCAGCCAGAGCACCAGTGTGGAAACTTGATCTTAAAATGCCTGGGCAAAAAGAAAAGGGGGGAGGGGTATTCACCTGGTTTCAAATTTGACATCAGGCAAGTCACTGTGAAGAATCAGGGCATGGCAATTGGAAGGACACAGATCACTAACTGCCCCACCTCTGAAGATGGGGGTATAAAGGAAAGGCTTCACTCCTCTACTGCCAGCACTTCCAGTCTGGCTAGGCCAGCCATTTAAGGGAACCACACTTGATGTTCCCTCTAACCTCAAGTAGAAGTGAAACCTGGAGGTTCAAGGCATATGCTGATGAGGGGAAACAGAGAGAGAGCATCCAACTTTCCTGTCCCTCACCAGAACCTTCTCCGTAAAACCCATGGAATATGCACACAGCCTGATGAAGTCAAATGATCTAGACATGTGCGGGGAAATATCCCTTTGAGACTGCCACAAATGCACAGAGAACCCCAACAGCTAATGTTAAGTGGTTTTGTTAAAAGGTTTAAGAAAACTCAAGGGGAAAGGAAACAGTTCAAGCCTACCTGTCCTATTGCAGGTACTTATACACAGGCTTCTGGCCTTGTTTGTAAGATAGTGGCATTGAAGGTCAGATGGAGATTGCAGCATGAGGGACTGTTGACAGCAGTTGGTCTCTCATTGACAGGTGATTGTGGCTGTTACCAAGAAATATTTTCCCCTTTCCTGCTTGATGGAATCATTCCACAGTTGTGTACTGGAGGGGAGATGTGACGCCCCCATCTAGTCAAGATGGAGAACCAGAATACTGAGTAATGTTAAAATGATAGGCTGGTTCAGGGCAGGACACTGTTGAGAGCAAGGAACCATTTAGGGCTTTTAAATATTGAAACCAGCATTTTCAGTTGCACCAAGACATGACCTGAGAGTCAATGTTCAAATCAATAATCTAGCCGCTGTGTTTTGAACCTATTGAAAAGTCAAAGGCAACATACAATTTTGTGGTGATTCAAACAGGACCCCAGCCTTTTGTCTCCATGGAGCTCAATTCAGAGTGTGCTCTCCATGTGGAAATCTGATTACCATACAAATAGCCCTTTCTGCATCACAATCCAAATTTTTATTATGTGAATGCCTATATCTTAAGACCTATTGGACTCACAATTTGCTATTCTCTCACCCCACCCCCTGCTATTTTGGCCTTTCAAATAAATAATCCTGTCAGCTCCCTGTTTACCCCTCAAGCTTTCTAGGAGAAAGGTGACCATTTTCAGCTGGTTGTCATTTTTCAAATTCTGTCATTTCAGTTGTTGAGATTCTAGCTGACTAGAATAGTTTACGCTTATTCCATCTATTGATCTCAGTTTTTTTTAATAAGGATTCATATTTCATTTTTACCATTTTGTGTTTTCTCTCTACCAGGATCCCAAGGAAAACCACCTCTCCAAAGATGCAGTTTTCATGCCAAAGGAAGCCTCCATCATAACCAAATAGGCTTCCCTTGAAATGCAAATAGCAGCTTTGAAGAGGTGATTTCCTTTGAGATCCTGGCAGGAAGGGAAAGAGTTAACCCCCCCCCACGCTCTACACCCCAGGGATCATGTAACTTCCAGGCCTTTCAAGTCCTGGGGACTCTCCCTAGGCCACACCCCCTTTCTCCCCAGGACACACTCCTCACTGGCCATCATTTGCACACTTCTTGACTGTTTTCGCTAGGCTTGAATGTATCCCTTGTGCTTGTGTGGGTTGTGTGAGAGTGTGCAGAAACTAGCCTACTGTACAAAGGTAAAAGTCACATTTGTTGTTCTGCTCACTTTTGCATCTGACCCCTCTTGTTGCTGGCATGTGGTACGCAGAAAGTTGCCCCGAAGGGAATGTGTCCTTCAGGCTAAAAATGGACCCCCATCCCTGTCGTAGACCCATAGCTGCTCAGTCTTACCTGAGGCTCCTCTTTACTTAACACAAAATGTGCATGCCTAGTTTGGCCCTGAGGCCCTGGGTGTCCATCAGTATGCGGATGATACCCAGCTCTACCTCTCTTTCAAATCAGAACCAGTGAAGGCAGTGAAGGTCCTGTGTGCGTGTCTGGAGGCGATTGGAGGATGGATGGCGGCTAACAGATTGAGGTTGAATCCTGACAAGACAGAAGTACTGTTTTTGGGGGACAGGGTGCAAGCGGGTGTGGGGGACTCCCTGGTCCTGAATGGGACCAGGTGTGCAGCCTGGGAGTCATTTTGGACTCACAGCTGTCCATGGAGGCGCAGGTTAACTCTGTGTCCAGGGCGGCTGTCTACCAGCTCCATCTGGTACGCAGGCTGAGACCCTACCTGCCCGCAGACTGTCTCGCCAGAGTGGTGCATGCTCTAGTTATCTCCCGCTTGGACTACTGCAATGCGCTCTACGTGGGGCTACCTTTGAAGGTGACCCGGAAACTGCAATTAATCCAGAATGCGGCAGCTAGACTGGTGACTGGGAGTGGCCGCCAGGACCACATAACACCGGTCCTGAGAGAGCTGCATTGGCTCCCAGTACGTTTCCGAGCACAATTCAAAGTGTTGGTGCTGACCTTTAAAGCCCTAAACGACCTCGGTCCTGTATACCTGAAGGAGCGTCTCCACCCCCATCATTCAGCCTGGACACTGAGGTCCAGCGCCGAGGGCCTTCTGGCGGTTCCCTCACTGCGAGAAGCAAAGCTACAGGGAACCAGGCAGAGGGCCTTCTCGGTAGTTGCGCCCACCCTGTGGAACGCCCTCCCAGCAGAGGTCAAAGAGATAAACAACTACCGGTATCTGGCATTCAGAAAATGCCTGAAGGCAGCCCTGTTTAGGGACATTTTTAATCTGTGATATTTTAATGTATTTTGATATTTGTTGGAAGCCGCCCAGAGTGACTGGGGGGACCCAGCCAGATGGGCGGGGTACAAATAAATTATTATTATTATTATTATTATTATTATTATTATTGATAGAAGGCCTGGGGAGGT
This sequence comes from Darevskia mixta, assembly GCA_034641385.1. Classification (NCBI taxonomy): domain Eukaryota; kingdom Metazoa; phylum Chordata; class Lepidosauria; order Squamata; family Lacertidae; genus Darevskia; species Darevskia mixta. Next base: position 39,585,093 of record JAWWNH010000013.1, on the reverse strand, counting down.
TTCTTGGCTCGCCATAGCAAAACTAGAAGAACCAAATGCCACATGCCACACTTTTATTTTTCACAAAAAACAGCATCCTCAGTCCTTGGCAGGTTTGAAGATATGGGAAGGATGTAAGTCAATTTGCTGGAAATGATTTTTTGTTTTGATCCATCCTTGTAATGTTGATGTTAAGCTTGTCCTCTATATGTCCCCACCCCCACAAGATGTGCTGAAGTGAAAGGAAAATAGTAATAAACTCTCTAACCCAAACTCTTAAAATAGAATCTTGCACAGTGTTGTAGTATACCTAAAAACAAAAACAACAAAACCCCATTGAGAATCAGGTGGTTTTTTTTTTAATCATTTCTGTGCTTAAATGTCTTGTTCTTTCTATGCATAGAACAAAGAACCTAAAAAAGAAGAAGAGAAAAGTGGAACTGTTGTAAGTGGATATGAGGAACCTTTCAAGTTCATGGGCTGTTTAGGGAAGCTTTTAATGTTCAATAGATTATTGTATTTTAACATTCTGTTGGAAGCCGCTCAGAGTGGCTGGGGAAACCCAGCCAGATGGGCGGGGTATAAATAAATAAATAAATAAATAAATAAATAAATAAATAATAATTGGCTGCATGTGGCCCATGGAGGCTTCTCAATCTGTACACAACCTCCCATCTTTGTACCCCCAGCACAGCAATTAGGCTTGGACAAAGCCTCCTGTAGGAACCAAACAAACCTAGACAGCATCTTAAAAAGTAGAGACATCACCTTGCTGACAAAGGTCCTTATAGTTAAAGCTATGGTTTTCCCAGTAGTGATGTATGGAAGTGAGAGCTGGACCATAAAGAAGGCTGATCGCTGAAGAATTGATGCTTTTGAATTATGGTGCTGGAGAAGACTCTTGAGAGTCCCATGGACTGCAAGAAGATCAAACCTATCAATTCTTAAGGAAATCAGCCTGGAGTGCTCACTGGAAGGACAGATCCTGAAGCTGAGGCTCCAATACTATGGCTGCCTCATGAGAACAGAAGACTCCCTGGAAAAGACCCTGATGTTGGGAAAGATGGAGGGCACAAGGAGAAGGGGACGACAGAGGACGAGATGGTTGGACAGTGTTGTCGAAGCTACCAACATGAGTCTGACCAAACTGTGGGATGCAGTGGAAGACAGGAGTGCCTGGCGTGCTCTGGTCCATGGGATCACGAAGAGTCGGACACGACTAAACGACTAAAACGACTAAACAACAACAACAGGAACCAAGTGGAGGCTTTTAATATTTCACTGCCATGTGGGGAAATCAACCCTCTCTTCTCTGTGCACAGCAAATAAGACAAACCACAATCAAGCTGGGGGGGGGGAGCTTCCTATTGGCTTCAACTGGAGTTTTCTTCTTCTTCTAAGTGGCAACTCTTCATAGTGTTTGTTTGGAGAAGGATTACAGCTCAGTCGTTGAGCATCTGCTATGCTTGCAGAAAGTTCCAGGTTTGATTTGCAGCATTTCCAGGTAAGGCCGATAATGTCACCTGCTTGTAATCCTGGACAGCTGCCGTCAATCCCTGTGGACAGTACTGTGCCAGTTGGACCAATGGTCTAGCGCCATATAAGGCAACTACCTATATTTCTCTGTGTGTGCTCCATGTGCCATGTTTCGAGTGGTGTGTATGCATGGTGCCTGTATATGTGTGGGAGCAAGTGACTGTGAGAGACATTCCTGCAGATTCATATGAATAAATAAAACCAAAGCAGTAGTTATGCAGGGGCTCTGGAGCTTTCGCCGTGTTCTGAATAGTAGGCTTTGCTTTTTGGTCAGTCTTAGGCAATTTAGTATTAACTTTCAAAAATTTAGGAAGACTTCTGCTGACTACATTAGACTGCAGCATATGCCAATTTCCCCCCCTATCAGTGTAGGTAAAAAGAAACTATTTAAAAACAACAACAACCCTGAGGTTTGAGGGCATGAATTGACTCTAGATAAGGCAGTAAGTATCCTCTAGATAGGATCCAGGTGGCGCTGTGGGTTAAAACACAGAGCATAGGGCTTGCTGATCAGAAGGTCGGTGGTTCGAATCCCTGCGACGGGGTGAGCTCCCGTTGCTCGGTCCCAGCTCCTGCCCACCTAGCAGTTCGAAAGCACGTCAAAGTGCAAGTAGATAAATAGGAACTGCTCTAGCGGGAAGGTAAACGGTGTTTCCGTGCGCTGCTCTGGTTTGCCAGAAGTGGCTTAGTCATGCTGGCCACATGACCTGGAAGCTGTACGCCGGCTCTCGGCCAATAAAGCGAGATGAGCACCGCAACCCCAGAGTCAGACACGACTGGACCTAATGGTAAGGGGTCCCTTTACCTTTACCTTTAAGGCAGTAAGAGTTGCTTGAATGGACTTCCTCGGAAGGTGGTGGACTCTCCTTCACTGAAGGTTTTGAAACAGAAGGTGGATAGACACCTGTCAGGGATTATTTAGCTGTGATTCCTGCATTGCAGGGGTTGGACTACATGACCCTTGGGGTCCCTTGCAACTCTATAATTGTATGATTCTAGGATAAGGTATTCCTTCAGACGTCTGAGTTTGGGGGCAGTACATAGTATTTCCTAAGTTTACATTGCCATGAATAAATGATTTTACCCATTGTGCCCTTAAAATATTTTCCCATGCTAATGTGCATCTAGAAGAAAGTAAAAACGCACAACACAGAGAATATCTGTGTACTATCCAAAGTTATTGTTGCTTGGCAGAGAAATGTTTGGCAGTGGGGAACATTTTTCTAATTCTGGAGATATGATTCTCTCTTTTTTTCCATGTGGAAGTTAGATCCTGTTCTCCTGGGGCATATACAGCACTGCTATGCTATATTAAAATTTTATAGCACAGATTATTAAAGGATGAGCCAATATTGCTGAGAATTGCCACCGTGGGGCCTTTAACTTTGATGAGTAGCAAAATTACTGATCTGTGGCTATCTTCTAAATAATTTTTGTAAATCTTGTGTCATTGTTGTTGCTTTTAAAATTGCTTCTTCCTTTAAGCTAAACAAATCAAACTGCTATGAATACTCAAATCAACGTTGAAGCACTGAGTCAGGCAGAAAGCCTTTTTAATTGAATGGCCTAGTAATTAGCATGGTGTTGTTTGTTTGTTTGTTTGTTTGGGGGTTAAATATAGTAAGCTCTATCAACCACAGTCCCAAATGGCTGCCTGGTGATCTCTGCGCAAATATGACTCCTACCCCAGATGTACTGGACAACCAGTTCCCTAAATTTCCATAACAGCTTTGGGAGTGGATTCTGACGTAGTAGTCATAAGAATTTTTAGCATCCACATAACTCTTCTGAGAGTTCAAAGCACAGTACGCAGACCACATTAGTAATCTTTACAGCAACCTTGTAAGGCTTTGCAGATAGGTGTCCTCTGAGGCTAAGGGCTGAGTCAATTGCCTAATGCTAGTTAATAACTTCACTTCCTGATTCGCCCTCTTAGTTACTACTCTGTGCCAATTGTTGATTTTGGTTTGATGACTTACTTAAAAATCAATGGGCAAGATTAAGCTCCAATTGCCCATTCATCTCCCTCAGCCTCCAGGCCCAATAGTTGAGGAACCATTACAGAGATTTCAGAAAAGTCAGATTTTATATTATTATTATTATTATTATTATTATTATTATTATTAATATTATTATTATTGCATTAGAAGAAAAAGGATTTATTTTTTGGTATCTGAAATTCTAGCTGAATAATGACAATGTTGTGTGGTGCCATGCCAAAATATCTGGGGGGGGGGGAGCCCAGCAACTGTACCACTAGAACTGGTAAGTGCAGAAAGCATGGGTAGGCAAACTAAGGCCCGGGGGCTGGATCCGGCCCAATCGCCTTCTCAATCCGGCCCGCGGACGGTCCGGGAATCAGCATGTTTTTACATGTGTAGAATGTGTACTTTTATTTAAAATGCATTTCTAGGTTATTTGTGGGGCATAGGAATTCGTTCTCCCCCCCCCCCTTCAAAATATAGTCTGGGCCCCCACAAGGTCTGAGGGACAGTGGACCCGCCCACTGCTGAAAAAGTTTGCCGACCCCTGACCTAAAGCCTACCCAGTAGACCTATTGAAATTAATGGACCTCAGTTAGTCATGCCCATTAACTTCAATAGATCTAATACTGGTAGGACTAGCAAGGGACCCAGCAACCCAGTATTAGCAATGCTGAGCTAGACAGACCAATGTTCTGACAGGAGGCAGCTCCTATGATCCTAAGAGAAAGTTAGGTCATGTTAGGTGGTCACCTCAGACAGAGCATTTTGGGTGTTGTGAAAGGGAAGACTTTTCTGGCCTTACGTATTGTGCACCATGACTGGGGGGGGAGGGCAGGGAGGACATCAGTAGCTGCTCTACCTCAGCAAAATGCCTCTGGCAGTCCCGATTACCCCTCATGTGAGGGTTTATTTATGCAGGTAGGCTGGCTGCAGCAATGCCCCCAGCTGGCTCTGGTGCAAGATGCTTTGTGTTTTGATGGCTTCTGAATTGAGGATTTAAGACCCAAAAGCGTGTGTTTACTGGAAGCAAAAACATTAAGTGAGAGTTTATTTTAAATCAAAGCCGTGCTGCAGCCCGGCCGGGATCTTTCCTTTGGCCTGCGTTTCCTGGAAGCCACAAGGCATGTGGGAAAGGAGCAGTGTGCACCCACACAATTTATTCCCTTTCATGCATCCAGGTCACCCATTTCAATAAACTTGGAGGAGAAGGGATGGAGAAAGGAAGCAGGTGGCTTCAGATCAAAAAGCTGCCAGTTGCCTATTACTGTATGGTATTAAAACTGTGGATGGTGTCCAGGTGGCTGTAGGAAGTCAATTTAGACACGTAATTGCTCAGGCAAATTCATAACTGAGGGCAGCTCAGAATAGAAGCCCCCCTCAGAAGCAGGTGATGGTAGTATCCATCTGAATACCACTTGCTCACCCTCACAAATGGGGAAAGTGCTGTTGTGCTCATGTCCTCCTTGTGGGCTTTCCGTAGGTCGACACTGTGAGAACAGGATGCTGGACAATGATGAACCTTTGGGCCAATCTTGTGGGGCTCTTCTTACATTACACACAAAAACCCCCCACCTCACCCCACTATGGACCTTTGTAAAATCAGGGGTGGCTTGCGCAAGTTTTTTGTCCCTTCCCCACCACTTTCCCTTCCCTTGGAATTATCTTATTCCAAGCAGGGTTCTCTGGAGGCCTTGATCCTTGGCACATAAACACACCCATGCTTTGCCCCATGCGCTAGGATGCCAGGGGAACCAAATTTGTATGGACTCAAGAGCCCTAAAGAATCACATTTCCCAGACTTCCTTGTGCCTGGAATACTGCAGTTGCAGCACTGGAACAGCTTTGGATTTAGGGTGAAGCTGGCAATTCCCCTGCACAGGGTGCCCAACCAAGGGGGGGGGGCAAAATTGAGAAGATCCATAATCGAGAAGATCCATTTGGGGGTGCCAAATTTTGACCGCCTACAAGGGCGCCATATTACAAAAGTTTTCCAAAGTGCATCCCTAATTGGAGGAGCCAGAGTGGGATGGGATAGAAAGTGAGATAGACAGGGTGGTTGGCAATAGCCTACAGTTGTGCTACCATTGGACAGGTAGGTGCCAGCAGTTTCCAGCTTCAGTGGCACAGAAGATGGCAAGCACTGAAAGCAGAGGAGCAACATCTCAAGCAGAGCAAATGGGCTTTTCAACATCCTTCTAGGTGTGTACTTGCCTTCCAGGTTTTTTGGGGAGCCTGCATGATAAACGGTCCCTAGTCCCCACTCAATATCTGCCAGTTTTTGGCAACTCTTGGATCTGCTTATTATCCTGTAGTAGACACAATGTTGGTCACAGTGTTAGCAAAATGACCCTTGCCATCTATAGCTGCAATCCTAACCTGCTGGATTCAATAGGACTTACTTTTGAGTAGACGTGGTTAGGATTGCACTGTAAGTTGTTTACTTAATCATCTCTCATGGGAGTGTCTAGGGGATCCATTAAATGCAGTTCTACTCTGAATGGGAAAGAGAAGACAGCAGGTTGATCAGAAAGGAGTGGCCATTGTTGCTTTCAATGGTGGAGCTGAACTTTTAGTAATGAAGCTGGTTGGATATCTAAAGGCAAAACATTTGTGTGAACACAATTTCAGTGGCTGCTGATGTCTGGAGCTAACAAACCGTAATTTCTTTACATGCAAATCTTCTCCTCTGTGCCATTCTATCTCCCGTTCCCCGTTTGCCTCTCTAAGCTTCACTTGCTTTATTGTGGCAATGATTGCCTGCCCAGCATTGCCAATTACTTCTGTCAATTAGATTCTGAAGTACATTCTCACTAAACTCAACTTGCCTCTTGCTCGCAAACATTATTGCAGCTTTCCTTTCTAATAGAATTCGGGGTTGGATTGTTTCCGTCACATTAATATGCAGCTCCTGGAGTGATTGCTGAGCTTTCCCTAGCAGTGCACGCAGGAACATTTTAAAAGCACTCTATGACAAAAGAAGTTAACCACAATACACAGCTTCTTGTGTCACCGCAATGAATATACAGCAAATGGTAGGTGGCCACAGGACTCAGGAAGGCTGGCAGAGTCCTTGATTTCCATCAAAGAATTGGTTTTCATGTTCAGGCGCTTCAAAGGTGGTAGTTTCCTGCATTTTGTCAGTACCTTTGTTAGCTTTCAGACACCACTGCCGTGGCTGGCTCCAGGTTTGAGGGGTTCTCAGCAAAATACCCAGCTGTGGCTCGCCCCCCCCATCGGTGAAACCACTCCTATGTGAAAGAGGGCATACTTGACAGCATTTGCAGCTGGGGAATGCCATTTTAATTTCTCACCAGGCCACTAGAGTGCCTGGGAAATTAAAATGGTGACCCAGACACCTGGAATTGATAAGAGCACAATTTCAAAAGGACTCAACATAGAAGTTAGGTGTGGTCCCTGCTAGAGTTCTGGGGGTCTGAACTCAAGGGTCTGAACTCAAGGATGGTCTGTGCCTGACTCCTCTGCCACCTCTGGGAAAACAGATTGTTTATCTATCATTTATTTTATAGCATCTCACATTATATCCATCTCAAGGCAGGGCAGAATGTGCAGGAGTACTCGTAAAAGTATTGACAAGGTGGTCTAAAGGCTGCAATGCTGACTACCTCATAGTTACTTTTGTTTTGTTTTATTTACATTTGTATTTCCACAGAGAGACACACAGAATCCTGTCCCCATGCAGAATTGGGAGGGGCCGGACTTCAATGAGTCTGTCCATCCTTACTTCAGAGCTTCCCCATGTATTTCTAGCCAAGACTCTGCAAAGCAGGAGTGTTGTGGCCTCTGGCTTGTTACCAGAGACCATGGAAAGTTATTTCTACACAGATTCAGTAGAGACTATTCACTATGTGGACTTGAAACATTTAAGGCAACTCATATCCATCAATTTTTTCAGAACATATTCAAACCTATACTTGTGGGGTTGTTGTTTTTTAAGACCCAAAGAATGGGCAAGATAGCAAGGACAAGCATCTACAAGGGATAAATGGTGGATATTTAATGGGTTTGTTGTTGTTTTTAGTGAGGAAAGGCAAAATAACCTACACAAAGCCTAAGGGAGAGAAAACTGCTGTCTGGCTCCAGTGAAAAATATAGAACTAGGAATGTCAAAGTAATCATAATAAAGACCATTTGTAAGGATAGCCATGGAACAAAGCAATTTACAATGGCATATCCTGTGAAGATTGATGTTGTACATTAGTACATGTGGATTGGGTGTGGGTGACAACAATGTGTGGAGGTTCTGATAAAAGACAGAGGTTAAACTAGATTACTCTATGATCCAATGGGTACAAACTGTTATTATAAACTGCAAACCTCTTGAGCAAAACAGCCTTGCTTTTATTTTAAACCCTCCCCCCCCCCCTATTTCAAAATAGCATTGCAAAAAAAGATTTGTCTACCTACCTGTACATCTGATGCGTTTGAAACAAACATTGTAAGGGACTTTGGAAACATGGTGTTGTTTTGTTGTTAGAATGTAGCTGCTAGAACTCTGTTACTCTGATTTACAAAGTATTGGCTCCAATATTGAATCAAAGAGCCCCTCTTCGTAGACTGTGCAATTATTTAGAAATGGCAGAAAGCCATTGTGAAATGGCTCACATTGTTATGAGTGAATTATTTCTATCTCCTTGTGCCTAAACTTTTGAATGGATTTGGCTAAGCAAATTGATTGCAAAAGAAAACATCCCAGAAGCTATGAGGTGGAGTCATCTAACCCACCCCCCCGAGTGGAAGCCAGTGCATGGACTTCTACTAGCGCAATGGGGAATCCTCCCTCTCTTTGTCCCTTGGACCGCCTGCGTCTTCTCCAACTGCACTCTGAATGGCTGGGAGAACCCCAATAACAGTGCATTCAGGAAGCACAATGTTGAATTGAACTCTAATAGCCATCCTAGTTTAAGGTGGCAATCTGCCTTCCCTGCTGAGCTATGAGCCAGTTCTTGGCTTGCTCCCTTCATCATCCTCTTACTGATTTTCTCAAGTGCGGGGATGCAAGTGTATCAGGAACCCATCGCTTGTGCTATTTGGGAAATAGACTTGGACTGAATAGAACTACTCTGTAATTCTGGCAAATCATTCTGACAGACTTGGCAATGCTCAACTCCATTCTGAAAAGTGAGTCATTTTGTAGAGCTGAGTTTCTTCAGGAGGCTCCTGTTTCCACTTTGTTCAGAATGCAGTTTTTACATGTAACTGCCTTTGATATAGTATGTACCTATCACAGGGCCAGGAAGATTACGGGAAGAAATGACACCCCATGACACATCTTCAGTTGCCTTTCTTCCTCACTGACTAGTAGTGCCGACTTGATCAGACAGCAGTGGTGCAATGATATTTAATGATAGCTGGAACTGGTAAAATAAAACCCTTGTTTAACAAATGTCAAAATACTTGATGTTCTCCTTTTCTGACTTTCTTTCTCACTTCCTCCTGAGTTTCCAACCCCTTCTCAAGCATTATTCTTCCATCTGACTAATTACCTTGAACTTTCTGCTTCGTGATATGGTACCGTTATATGTTCAATTAGTTCACATTTGTGATAGTACCAGATATTAAGAAGATCACATTCTGAAGCTTTAAAACCTCAAGGATGCATTGCCCCTCCAATAATAGAATCATAGAGTTGGGAGGGGCCTCAAATATCTTCTGGCACCAAACCCTGCCGATACAGAAAATCACTGCTATAGCATCCCTGACAGGTGGGATGATCAAGGAAAACCCACCATGTTCCTAAGCACTCTGTCCCAGCACCAGCCTGAATTCTTTCTCTTGCAACATGAACCTATTGGATTGGGTCATGCCCTCTGGATCAACAGAAAACAAATGTGCGGTATCAAGTGTGTGAAAGCTCTTCAAGATGGCTATCACATCTTTTATCTGGGCTAAACAGCACCACAACCCCAGAGTCATTCGCGATTGGACTTAACTGTCAGGGGTCCTTTACCTTTTTTTAAAAAAACATAACCCAATCCCTTTAAATTTTCCTCATAGGAAACATTTTCAGTTTTAAAAGGCAACTTAGAATATAGGAACATAGGAAGCTGCATTATACTGAGTCAGACCAGTGGTTCATCTAGCTCAGACTTTGTCTCTACACTGACTGTCAGTGGCACTCTAGGGTTTCAGACTGGGGTCACTCCCAGCACTTAACTGGAGATGTTGGAGATCAAAATCAGGACCTTCTGCATACAAAAACAGTTGCTCTGCCACTGAGTTGCAGCTTTCTAAAAGCATCTACTGCACTAGATTTGTGTTGTTGCTCCTTGCTGTATTTCACACTTGGATGGGCCATTCACAGTTCATTACTGAAACAGCTCTTGCTTCTGCTGCCAATATCATCACCCCTCATGCTTCTGTGCCTGGCCCTAAAGAGATTAAAACCTATCTCCTGCCTGAGCATATTTACTCTCTTTTCTTTGGAGGAATATAATGCAGTCATGCTCGTTAGAAATACGTATCAAAGGAGCTAGGGGGAAAGGCCACTACGAGAGCTAGGGGAAACGAAATGTCTTTCTCTGAAGAATATTTAGCCCAGCAACAATGACTCAAGAAAATCCAAATGGCGCCTTCCATGGCTGCATGAAAAATAATAAACCCAATAGCTGGCAATAGCTGGCTACCTCTTAATAGTACCCCAAAGTCTGCCTTCTGAGCTGACCCACCTTACCATTCCCAACTCCAGAGCTATATCTGTTAAATCTTAAGGAAGAAATTACATGCACTGCATGACTCGATTTAACAAATGCAAAATATATTATAAACAGTCCACAGCCAGTCCTTGGGCTGTGGAATGCTCTCCTCTAGAGGTTCACTGGCGAGAGATGTGAAGGCCTGTGCAAAAAAAAAAGAAAACACATATTTATTTATTTTTTAAAAAGGCACCCCCCCCATCTTTCTGCGTGTCCCCATTTTTTCTGGGTCTTCACATCTCTATGCCTGGCAGCTTTTAAGTGCCAGGTACATTCTTGTTTTCCAAAAAGACACATTCTTGTTTCTCCTTCCAAATTTGATATCCTATGATTAAGTGCATCCGTCAGCGAAGAGGTCCACATATCTTACATATGCACCCGAGATATCTGATGTAGGGAATAGCAATAAACTTCCCTACTTTGTCCAAAAGATCTCTTCCTCACCATCTTCAGTTAAAGGTAAAGGTAAAGGGACCCCTGACCATTAGGTCCAGTCGCAGACGACTCTGGGGTTGCGGCGCTCATCTCGCTTTACTGTGTGAGGGAGCCGGCATACAGTTTCCGGGTCATGTGGCCAGCATGACTAAGCCGCTTCACCTTCAATTAGCTTTCCTCTAATTCTGGTTGTTGGTAGTGTGAATTGTCAGTCTCCTTAGACACATATTTAACACTGACCAACTTATGCTCTTCTTTACTGGTGGTTCACAGGTGGGCAGATAAATGTGGTTTAAAATGTTCTGCAAAACCATCTGGCATCATTTCTGAGAAAATGTGGGATTATATATATGCACAGTGGGACAGATATAATTACATCCTGTAGTCTTTAATATTTTAATGTTTTCATTTCATGGATCAGTTTTATGCCGCCTTATTAAGAAGTCTGGTTTCAGAGGGTGTTATCTTTGCACCACTTCCCTAGCTTTCTTCAGAGCATGCAATCCATTTCCGAAAGCTGGTTTTGTAAGGGTGTGCGTTTTTTCATAATGATTTTTGTGTTGCATCCTTAAGATGGATTTACAGAACTTAGTGCTGCATATAAAGAAGGTGTTGCCTGCATTCACTTGAGGAATAATAATAATAATAATAATAATAATAATTAAAAAACAACAACCACAATCTATTGTTCAGTTTTAAATGGATGTTTTGTACTCTGAAGTTTTCAATACCTTTCTGAACATTTCTGCACACATATGCTTCAAAAAGGAAATGATGATTGACATCTTTTCTCTATATCTGAGGTACCCTTTTAGATGTTTCTCCTAGCCATCCCTTTGCTTGAGAACTCCTGCTGAGTGCTGGAGATCCTTCCTACTGAGTGGTGCCATGTGGGAAAGATCTACACAAGACCCCCTGCAATTTTTTTTAAAAAACCATTAACATTAGATTTACATCCCAACTTTCCTCCCAGACTGGGCACATGGGTCTGCAGCGGCATAGCAGCTGCTCCTGTCCAATGGTACCTGAACTATATTCATAAATGGGCACCTACTGAGGTCCAGAGCCAAGGGCCTTCTGGCAGTTCCCTCGCTGCGAGAAGCGAAGTTACAAGGAACCAGGCAGAGGGCCTTCTTGGTAGTGGCGCCTGCCCTGTGGAACACCCTCCCATCAGATATCAAGGCAATAAGCAACTATCTTACTTTTAAAAGACATCTGAAGGCAGCCCTGTTTAGGGAAGTTTTTAATGTTTGATGCTGTATTGTGTTTTTAATATTCGGTTGGAAGCTGCCCAGAGTGGCTGGGGAAACCTAGCCAGATGGGCAGGGTATAAATAATAAATTATTATTATTATTATATATTGTTATTATTACCGTATTTTTCCCTGTATAAGACTAGGTTTTTTTTAAATCAAAAAATTAGGTTTAAAATTGGGGTTCATCTTATACATGGGTAGTGTTGAGGGGTGTTTTCTTAATTTGGAGTCCCCCAAAATAGTTGGCGTCTTATACATGGGGGCGTCTTATACACGGAAAAATACAGTATATACATTTTCAAATGTGTATGTGTTAATTCCTCCTGGACACTCACATTCTTCATCATTTGTACACACCCATGCATGCACAGTATTAACATTTACATACACACAATTCACACTCAACACTCATATACTCAAATTAAGCACCTTTTATTCACATGCTATATTAATACATATGCACAGTGATGACATACACAGATATATTTCAATGTGCCTGCTGATCTGCTATCTCAGAGTGCTGGCTACTTCACCCATGGCTGAACTGCTTCCCATTAAAAAGACGTTGCCTACAGCTTGTCTATAAGCCTTACATTTGGACAGATTTTAAAAAAAAGAATATAAGCAGCATTTAAAAATTATAAAAATTTATTAGTCAGGTTTTTTAAAAAAAATAAAGATGAACTCAAAGTAACTTATAGAAACAAACATTAAAAACAAGTATAAGGACAACTTAAAATGCTCACCAGTAGTTTCATATTACTCCAGTAGCTCAACCAATCACTGGGACTCCACAGCTTTTACAACAAACAATAGCTATGGAGGTTCCAAAGGCATATGTGGGTTTTTTTGTCCATTTAATTTGATTTTTCACCTCCCCTTTCAGGTCAGCATGTTCTTTAATGGATATGTTCGGTATGTCAACCAGCCTATGTACCCAACTATTGCCTCCTTGTATATATTTTAAGGTCCTTGTACGCGATTTTATCTCTCGCGGTTTTATTTGTAAAATGCCTAATAAAGGTTTGATAAGTAAGTATGTTCGGTATGTTTATTTGTGTGGCCATGGCAAACAACCTCACATATGATCCAAAGCAGGCTTTGACTTTGAGAAAAATGATGCAAACTCCTTTATTGCCCTCAGAGATGAGTCACCCAGGGATAATGTGAATTGTGTGCTATGGCAGGGTGCCTGTAGGTCTCCAGCAGCTAGGCACATCTGCTCAGCAATTCTGCTCTTAGTCACTTGCATGAAGTATAGCGTCCAGGTCAAGGGAAGTAAAAGTACCACTCTATTCTGCCTTGGTCAGACCACACCTGGAAAACTGTGTCAGCCTGGGAAAGAGGAGTCTGAGTGGAGATACGACAGTCACAATCAAATATCTAAAGGGCTGTCACATGGAAGATGAAGCAAGCTTGCTTTCTCCTGCTCTGGGAGGTAGGACCTGTACCAATGAATTCAAGTTATGAGAAGGAAGATTCTGACTAACCATCAGAAAGAACTTTCTTACAGTAAGAGCTGTCTGACAGTGGAATGGTCTCCCTCAGAATGTTGTGGACTCTCCTTCATTGGAAGTTTCTAAGCAGAGGTTGGATGGTCATCTGCCATGTATAATCTAGTTGAGAGTCCTGCATTGCCCGGGGTTGGATTCGATGACCCTCAGGATCCCTTCCAACTCTACAATTCTATGATTCTATGAGTGTTCTAGAATCGGGAAAGTATGGACCTTTTTTGGTTGATCTTCTCTCCTAAGGGAGCAGGTGGAAGAAGGAACTTGGCTGTTTTTCTCTGCACCTGTGAGATGCCAACCATGGACACTGCCGCCTTTTTCTTGTTTATCAAGAGGCAGCCCTGTTTAGGGAAGCTTTTAATGTTTAATAGATTATTGTATTTTAATATTCTGTGGAAAATGTAGAGAAGCATTCTTTCATATTGAAGGCTCCCAGTGGTTGGAGGGAGAGAGGCTGGGGAAGCATTAAATCTGATTTGGATTGGCCAAGGTTTGCCTTCAACCCAGGGGTGTAGAAACTGTGACCTTCCAGATGTTGTTGGACCCCAACTCCCATCAACCCAGCCAGCATGGTCAGGAATGGTGGAGTTGCAGTCCAGCAACATCTGGAGAGCCATAGATTCCCTACCCCTGCTTTAGTCCTGCTCCCTTGTTACATTGTTGTAATGACTGTTTCCTTCTTGATTTCTTTTGAGGATCACCAGGGTGGGGGAAGGGGGAGTCCGGTAGTAATGGGAGAGGGTGGGTGTTGGGTAAGGTATAAGACTTGTCCTGAATGCTGAAACAACTAGGAATAGTCTTGTTACCTTTAAATGTTGGACCTTGGCATATCCTTATCTTTTTTTAGTGAAATGGCAATATGCCCTAGCAAGCAACAGCTTATGTACAAATTCATATTTTGTGCTCCATAACAACCTGAAGTATCAGGTTTCTGTGTGAAGCAAAAATAGGACCTAGGGCTTTGAAATGTAAATATTTGCATGCAGAGAACAGTCTGTTTTTCCTCCTGCTCTTTCATAGGCTGAATAGAACGCTGAAAAATAAATCAATGTTCTTCATGCTTGTCGACTGGTTTTAAAAGGTTCTCTAAACTAATTTGGACTATATGTGCATTCCATGGTGTTTTTTTCCTGTGTAACAAATTTTGAAATTAACAGTTTAGGCTGAAATCTCTTGTCAGGTTAAGAGGTTCCCAGGTCAAGCAGGGGGTGTGGGATGCAATCCTATGGAGTTAGACTCTTATGGAGTTCTCGGTACTCTAATTATGGGACAAGTGTTTTTGGTTTTACAAACATGTTCCCAAATTCTTCCCAAATCTGTCACTTTAGAACAGAGTTTCACAGAATGCAGTACTCCATTCTGGAATAATTTGCCAGGAATAACTCCAGTCCATTGCTCCTGTTTTGTCATCCCTCAGAGATGACTCACATAATTTCTCAATGTGAAAGTTCCCTCAACACTGCAGAGTGCATGGCTGTGCCTCCTCTGCACATGGTAAAGGATTTGTGAACGAGGCCTCTCATATGACACCAATTCCCTCCTGCCTGCCCCCCATCCGATTTCAGCAATTCTTCTTCCCAATTAAGGGGCTAGAAGAAGCATAGAAGATCACAAATATGGATGAACGGTGTGCCACAGACTCACTTGGGAAAGGGCCATAGTGGAAGAACATCTTCTTTGCATGCAGAAGGTCCCTGGCATTTCTGAGTAGGGCTGGGAAAGATTCCTTGTCCGAAACCTTGGTGGGAATGGCGAGCATCCATGCACCTCTGACCCACTCAGGTGGGCAGCAGGGATGCTGCTGTTGGGATGGCAGCTCTGCAGCACTGACAATCATTGCTGACAGTGATGACCTAGATGAACCAATTGTCTGACTCAGGATAAGGCATCTTCCTATGTTCCTATGCACACTCTGCCTCACTTCTTTGTTTATTTAAAATATTTCTAACCTGCCGTTTAGGGCATGCTACCCTCACAAGGGACATGGGTGGCGCTGTGGTGTAAGCCACTGAGCCTAGGGCTTGCAGATCAGAAGGTCGGCGGTTTGAATCCCCGCGACGGGGTGAGCTCCCGTTGCTCAGTCCCAGCTCCTGCCAACCTAGCAGTTCGAAAGCACGTCAAAGTGCAAGTAGATAAACAGGTACGGCTCCGGGGGGAAGGTAAACAGCGTTTCTGTGCGCTGCTCTGGTTTTGCTCTTCGTCATGCTGGCCACATGACCCGGAAAAACTGTCTGCGGACAAACGTCGGCTCCCTCGGTCAGTAAAGTGAGATGAGCGCTGCAACCCCAGAGTCATTCATGACTGGACTTAACTGTCAGGGGTCCTTTACCTTTACCTTACCCTCACAAGGCAGTTTTCATAACCATCATCATCATCATGCAGGAGGAATAAAATACTCTATCAATCTCACTAAGTTATTAGGTGCAGTCGTTCAAAGCTGGGGCATGTGCAGATGAGCTAACTAAGATGATCAAGGTTCTAGAAGTCAAGCCTTATGAAGAACGCTTGAAGGAGCTGGATATGTTTAGCCTGAAAAAGAGGAGACTGAGAGAAGATATGATAGCCATCTTCAATTATCTTAAGAGCTGTCACATGGAAGATGGAGCAAGCTTGTTTTCTCCTGCTCTAGAAGATATGACTCTGAGGCAATGGATTCAAGTTACAAGAAAGGAGATTCTGACCCAACATCAGGGAAAACTTTCTGACAGTATGAGCTGTTTGACAGTAGAACAGACTTCCTTGGAAGGTGGTGGACTCTCCTTCACTGGAGGTTTTTAAGCAGAGGTTGGATGGCCATCTGTTATGGATGTTTTAGTTGAGATTCCTGCATTGCAGGGTTTTCGACTGTACAATTCTCTGATTCTATGATAAACACAGCACATTGAAATATGCCAAACACAGACTTTGATTAAAATATGCCTTATAGTCTTTTGATGGGGCCAAAATTTTTTTCCTAGGAAGGAAGTTCCAAAGGTCCTATCCCTGGTATCCACCAGTCTATAACAGCTTTCACTAGCTGGCTAGAGAGCAAGGTCTCATATGAAGATCTTAAATCTTGGGAAGGTTTATATCGGTGCAGGTGTCCCATCAGATAATCTAGTCCCAAGCTATTTAAGCCAAAACCCAGTACTTTTGAGTTGGGCCCAGAAATGAGTAGGCAGCCAAGGTAACCATTGCAGTTTTGTTGTACATGTAAGGTATCCCACAACCAGAGATTAATAAGACCTGGAATGACATTTGGGAAGCCGAACATTACATGATTTTCCATTGTCTGAGACATAAAGACATAGCCATCATGTTTAATTTCCTTAGTCTCAATAAAGTGTGTTTAAAGGGTAAAAACATGTTTCTACAAGTACGTTTCAAATTAAAAAGTCTCCAGTTGCTGCCAATTCACACTTATGGTAAGCATTCTTCATTCCGTTGAGTTCTTTGACATTTGATTTTGCAAAGCATGTAATTGAAAACTCTACCTTTTTACTCATTGCCGAAGCTTGAAGCCGCACAAGTTAATGCTGAATTATTTTTAGTATATATTTAAGTTTATTCACGCTGAAAGGTGGCACTTATCTTTTGTAATTTTAGAGCAGCGATTTGAATAAAAACATGAGTATAGTTCCACTTTGAATGCCACGTGACAGGTGGGAACAACATTTGATCTATTCTGAGATGACAAAATATATGTGTGTGCTGTTTTTTTTTAAAAAAACATACCTATAGACTCAAGTATCCAATTTAGATTTCTGAGGCCTCATGCATGGGTTGGAGTGCAAATGTTTATTTCTGTGCTTGGCTGCCCACAGTTTCAGGCCAAATGTTTTGCCCATAATGCAGTTGGTACCACCCTGAGCCCTTTACCTGCAGCCACCTGCAGTGCCTGCCTGCCAGTATGTTTTCCTCAGGCCAGGAGTGGCAGTGGAGGAGAAGTGTTTTGCAGCCTCTGGGCTTGAAGCTGGACCAGGCGGCAGTAGCTGGTCCATGGCAGCAGCATCCCATTGGTATGTGTGCATGTGAGAGGAAGGGGGAGGGAAGGAGGCAGTCTCTGCCTTGTAGATAGGAGTGAAATATGCCATTTGCGTGTATGTGGATGAAAGGAAACGAGGCAGCTTCTCTTTGGGTGTGTTTGCGGGAGAAATGTACTTGAACTGTATGGGGGCCACCCTTCGCAACCTGCAATGAGGTCTTGGTAATGCTGTTATCTTCTTCAGTGGAGTTGTTCCAGATCATCACACCTTTACAACATCTGTGCTACTGGCTCTCAAACTTTAGGATTGTTGAAATACATACAGCAAAAAAAATTATCAATTTGAGTTGTGCAACTCAAATTGGGCCTACTAGACCCAAACTATTTAAGCAACATGGACTAAAGTTGCTCCTCTGGGATTAAGGGCCCTGAAGCTTAAGCTTCAATAGTTTCATAGTAGATCTGCCCGTCATTCCCATGCAAACACACTCAAGGAAGCTGTGGAGCAAGGTGTGGGAAGGACTTTGGCTTGAGGAGGAAGAGTCCCGTGGGCCAGTAAGAGAAGCCCAAAGGCTGCATTTGGCCCCCACGCCTGAGGCACACCAATCCTGCTTTAGGACCTGAGGTCCTAAAGCGACCTATGGCTTATAATCAGCCAGCCTTGATTTCTGGCTTTTTACCAAGCAGATGATTGATAATAATCTTGGATCGAGAGCCAATGCAGAAATCCCAAACCATGTTTGGATGTGTTGCCTCTTGATGGAATGTCAAGTGGCACCCAGTACCCAAATATACATAGTTCATCATCAACAATGTTTGTGCCAATGGAACTCATTCAGTTTAGTATACATTTGTGCCAAGAAAAACCTTCTGTAGTGTTTATAGGAAACACATCTGAAGAAGGATAGCTCTGGGCATCTGGTTTTCTTAGACAGAAGAGGCTCCCTCTTTTTCTCACTTCACAATCTGTTCACTCAACCACTTTCTTCTATCATAAGGCACAACATAATTCCTCCCTGCCTTCATCCTCCCTTCCTTCTTAGATGTACAATCCCATAAGCAAGTTGGGATAAGGTATATATACCCTGTCCAAACTTGCTGATGGGATTGTTTCTACAAAATGAAATGTTAAGCATATTTTCTAAAAACCGGGCTCTGTTAGGATGCTGTTTTCTGTCTCTACTGCCACCTTTTCAGTCACTGCAGTATTGAGAGGCTTATCACTGTAGGGAGATTTCACTGTTAATGGAATTAGGTACAGGCAGGTTGTAATCAAAGCTAGGTTGTGATAAAGACAATAATTTATTGGAATGAAACTTGGAAACGGAGAGAGGGAAGTTAGCTTCACTTCCCATCTTAATTACAGGATTCGGCTCTCATTTGGATTTTTTTTTTTCAATGAAGAAGCAAAAGCAGAAAAAGCTCCAAGAGAGTTTAATATTGGGTTGTTTATTGTTATCAGTAGAGAACAGGAAAGTAAAGAAATTGGTTATGTAAATGAGAGAGGCATTTTATGAATTCTCCTGCTAGAGATGGATGTGGGGGCTATTGTGCCCAGCTTGTTTTCATTCCAGCTTTGTTCTGGTTCTATACCTATTTACTTTTAAGTCAAAGAAGATTAGTATGTTTTTCTCTCAAGATTTTATTCCTAGGAAGCCTTTTTTTTTTAAAGAGCAGATCTTTTTATTTTTCACAGACATGTCTTAATATTTCAGTTTTAGGCAATAAGAAAATGATTGCATATATGAGTTGGTTCTCTGTACAGATTGAACATGTTAAATGTTCAATCTGTACAGAGTTGAATGCTCTTAAAATAAAATTTTGTTTGTTTCTTGTTTAAAATGTAAGATTTGGACGAAATAATGACATGGATGTTCTCTCAGTTGCTAGAAGTTGTAGGCTTACACTATTTTTTATTGATATGATGGCCGGTAAAGGGACCCCTGACCATTAGGTCCAGTCGTGTCCAACTCTGGGGTTGCGGCGCTCATCTCACTTTATTGGCCGAGAGCCGGCGTACAGCTTCCAGGTCATGTGGCCAGCATGACAAAGCCGCTTCTGGCGAACCAGAGCAGTGCACGGAAACGCCGTTTACCTTCCTGCCAGAGCGGTTCCTATTTATCTACTTGCACTTTGACGTGCTTTCGAACTGCTAGGTTGGCAGGAGCAGGGACCGAGCAAAGGGAGCTCACCCCGTCGCAGGGATTCGAATCGCCGACCTTCTGATCAGCAAGCCCTAGGCTCTGTAGTTTAACCCACAGCGCCACCTGGGTCCCTCTTATACCCAGCTAGAAATAGCTAAAATACTAGGCAAGTTCACACACTATGTGTTCATCATGTAATGGCAGCAATGCTGAGTGACGTATTGTAGGTGTGAAATGCCTGTCATTGACTAAATGCTACAGATAGAGCATTCATATATATCTTGAAATCACTTTGCACACATGTTTTTTCTCCCCAAGGAGGAAGTTCACAGATTCATTTGCACGCTGGCTGAGTGTTGACAAACTTCAAGTTTTGAAGTAGTAAAACTTCAGCTCCGTATCATTTCTGCAGATTTGCAGCTTTCTCTAATACTGGAAAACTTGCTGTATTTTTGCTTGCCTCTGTTTCTTTTTTCCCCGAGGCTCTAGCAACCTATACATAGAAATTCAAACACCTCCCTCTGGCAAAGACAGACACTCTTTGAGGCCGAAGGCAACCTAATCAGTAGTGACCTTCCCAGGCTGTAAATGAATAGGGTTGCTATTTGACTGTGTACCTAGAAGTGGGAACAACAATGAGGGGACAATACAGTTCATGCAGGACCCACCAGCTCAGTGGCCCTCCAATACTGCCACACCTGTACAGTGAATTCAGGCCTGATGTAAGGCATACCTGCAGTCCTAAACAAAGGGATTTCCAAGTAGATGTATTTAATCTCAACTGAAGGGATTTCCAAGTACCTCGGGTTACAAATGCTTCAGGTTACAGACTCCGCTAACCTGGAAGTGGTACCTCGGGTTAAGAACTTTACTTCAGGATGGGAACAGAAATCGTGCGGTGGCGGCGCGGCGGCAGTGGGAGACCCCATTAGCTAAAGTGGTACCTCAGGTTAAGAACAGTTTCAGGTTAAGAATGGACCTCCAGAATGAATTAAGTTCGTAACCAGAGGTACCACTGTAGATGTATTTAACCTCAACTGAACATACATGTGTTCCTCATAAACATACCCATCCAATTGTTTTCAGATTCCTTCAGATTAGTGGTTGATGATGTGTTTCCCCAGCTTCCCATTTCCAATTTGGAAGCTGCTTTGCATTTCAATCCACCCCCTTTGAAATTCTTCATGCTCAGAGAAAAAAAGGGTCAGGTACTGATTTTGAATTCTATATGAGGAAAAACAACAACACATGAAGCAATATAATGGAATCAGTATAATGGAAACTGAGATGGAAGTTAGCATTCATGGCACATTATTTAAGGCCATTGTAGAAATCTGTACTCTGGGGTTAACAACAACAACAACCCTGAGAAAAATGAAGGGAGAAAAATCAAACCAGCCTCCCCCAACTTAGTGCCCTCCAGCTGTTTTGGATGATAAGTCCCACCAGTTGTGCTGGTTTGGGATGGTGAGAATTCTAGTCCAAAACTTCTGGAGGGCACCGGGTTGGGGAATGCTGAGTTTTCTAGTGGTGCTTTTTAAATTAATGCTTCCTCCCCTTCAATACCTACCTCCCATTCCTCTTCCTGACTTCTGAGAAGGATTTAAATATAGATGAAGATAAACCATCTCTCCAGAACTGCCTCATAAGAGAAATTTATATTGCACCAATACCCTGCTGTGTTTGCTTCTCTACAGGGTGGAGTTGTAGTCCCATTAATTATCTTTGGTAAAGCACACTAGTCTTAGTTGTCCATAAATAATTGGAATCTTTATTCACAAGCTCAGTGCTGCATTTAGAGTTAGTTGTAAGGCTAGAAAGAAAACAAAGGAGGAAGTGGTGCTGAAATCATAGAATTATAGAATTGTAGAGTTGGAAGGTTGGTCATCTAGTTCAACTTCTTCCAATGCAGGGATATGTAGCTGGCCCATACGGGGATCAAACCCGCAACCTTGGCATCATCAGCACCAGACTGTAACCAACTGAGCCAACTGGGAAAGGAATGGTGCCAAGGCAAATCCATTCCATTCTGAATGGCCACTGCACCATACTGGTGACATATGGACAATTTAGATAACGTGAGCATACCTCATGTCATGAAAGGGGGATGTTGGCCATGTGGGATACTCAAATGATGCAGAACATTCATGCATTATGAAATTGGCATGGGATCCAGCGTTGCCATAGCAACTGTTGTCACCACGGTACATTGTTTTAACCAATTTTAATACTGTATTAAAAATCAATTGATAAAGCAACTGAGATATTTCAATGCAAAGTGCCACATTTTCTTAAATATCTTTCTGGTCATTGAAAATTCTCCATGGACCACACATTTAGAAGATTATATATGGCTTGAAGAACATAGGTGTTTCTTTTTTCGGACATCTTCACCTCAGGGCAAGTAAAAAATCTGTCTTTCTTGAGGAAGCAGAGAGAGTTCCAGTGCACAGCCCAACTTGAAACACAGCAGTTGGGTGTGGGTTGGTCACACTTGTAGGCCAAGACCATATACCTCTTGCTCCACTGATGGCCACCTGGTATCATACTGTGATTTCTGTAACAGAGTGTAGCTGGGTTTATTTCTACTTTTGATCGGACCACAGCAAGCTGGCTATATCTAATGTGTCTGGGCCCACAGTGCCACCCAGATTCAGCTTGAAGAACCCTACCCACAGAACCCATTCCAAGATTAGAAAGTAAAGTTCTGGCTCTTAAAAAAAAAAAAAGTTATGGAAGTTTTGCCTTTTCCAAAAATGCCAGTCTTATGAGGAGTTGCTTAGGCATTTAGGAGATGACAGCCACTCTCTAGGGAACAGTGTCTACCACATAAGGAACACTGATAACATTGCACAAGTTTGTACAGCTCACTTTTTTGGGGAGGTAAAATAACATATCTGATTATTTTGCGCAGTCCACATCAGATACAAATGATGTAACATTGGAATAAGTGCACACCTATTATTTCAGTAGACAAAGGGTATCTTTGTGAACATGCAGCCCTCTGCTATGCTTAGAGCAGCAGAACAAGTTAAGAACATAAGAGGAGTCCTGATGGATCAGGCCAAAAGCCCATCTAGTCCAGCATCCTGTTCTCAGTGACCAACCGGATGAAGCAGGACCTGAATGCAACTCATTTCTAAAATTCAATACTTTTAGAAGCAATGGTGGGGGTGGGATAATTGATAAACCAAATTGTGAACTGTGGGTGGAGGAGAAATAGAAATCAAAGGGAACTTTATGATCTGGGACCTTACCAAATAATAGAACTATGCTTTGCCAAAGATGACAATGCCGGATATTTTTAGAAGTATGGTGGGCAGTATCCACAGCCCTCGCAGGCAGCTCTATCAGCTGACAGCCTTAAAAAAAGGCATGCTCCTTGTAGAATTACCAATACATCCAAGTGGGATTTCTGACAACCCCTCAACGTGCCTATTTGAGATTGCCCATTGTCTAATATGCCTGGATGAAATGCGGAGAAGCGGCGAGAAGCTTTCGTAGAAGGAAGGAAACTTGATTGAATGTGATCAATTCTCTTGAATTTCACATGCTGTGAATTATGAATAGAGTGAGCTGAACTGTCTGAATGGAAACAGATGGGGAGAGAAGATGATTAATCGAAACATTAGCGAAGCAAGCAGCCTTGTAAATTTGCTAGTGTTGTTTATTGCGAATGTTGAATACTAAAAATGGGATGGTGCAGCAGATGGATGGTGAACTGCAGAGGAATGGGTGTGAAAGGCTAAGACAAAGGACACTTTGCAAGCAGGGAGAAGGTTTAAATGCAGATGCCTACGGAATCCTACCATGAATGGAATTAACAGAAATATGTCTTGGAAGTTTGCAAACTTCTGTAACTGTAGTCACAAAAGGAGCAGATATAGTGACTGTATTTGTGGGCACATGCTCTATTTTAGATTCTGGCAAAGTACTCATTACTCATTAGAAAGGGGAGAGGAAAAAATTGAGTGTGATCCACTATATTCAGCAATAATTTTTCAAGTGTGGAAATGGGGTGGTTAAAGAGTGGTTCGAAGTGCATATAAACCATGGTCTCTCCACTGCTACCCCATCCTTTCTTCAAGTGAGATGCAGGCCTCACTAGGACCTTATTAAAATTAGTTTTTATTGTGGGTTTTCTTGTGTTACAAAACAAACAAAAGTACATGTGGTGTCTCCACTTTCAATTCATAGTATCTTTTTCAATGAAAGTAGATGGAATGCTTTGTTGGAACTCCCATCTTAACTAGTACAGTGGTACCTCTGGTTATGTATTTAATTCGTTCCGGAGGTCCGTTCTTAACCTGAAAAAGTTCTTAACCGGAAGCACCACTTTAGCTAATGGGGCCTCCCGCTGCTGCTGCGCCGCCGCTGCCCGATTTCTGTTCTCATCCTGAAGCAAAGTTCTTAACCCGAGGTAATATTTCTGGGTTAGCAGAGTCTGTAACCTGAAGCATATGTAACCCAAGGTACCACTGTATTCCCTTAGGACACTTTCAGACTGTCAGCAATTTGTGGGCAGGGTTCACACACATTCCAGGAAAGTTAAGTTGGTGCAGTTGAAGTAGATTAAAGTGCTCTGTCACTGTAACACAACAAATCCACTTTAAAAAGGAAAAAGACCTTTTTGCAGCTTGGAAAGTGATGCAGAAATGCATTGAAAAGTACGGGATGAATGAATGATTAGCAGGAAGATGTATAAACACCCTGCAAGCAAATCAGGATGAATGCTCATTGTTGTAGAACCTCCCCGCAAACAGATCGGAATGAATGGTCAATAAAGACCGAATATAATCTGATTTCTGCGCAAGCTTTGTGCAAGCAAATCAGGAGAATGGTCAATCAATAGATGCCCTAGAGGAGCTCTTAGTGATGTAGCAGCATGGAATATTTTTCAGGTATTTCAGATCTGCCAGTTGGAATTCCTTCTTCTTCTTCCTCCTCACCCCTGGGATGGCTGCATCAAAGGCACAGACTGTCGGGCAGCTTTATGAGAAGGCAACCCAGAGGAACAAACCCAGAAATAATACAAAACAGCAGTGCAAATGGGCTGAGGAAGAATATTTGGTTATTTTGTTTTATTTAGACTAGAGCACCTGTATTCAAACAATTATATCTCAGGACATATTTCTGTCTGCACATGAATATGCTGATTGTAGCCAATAGGGCTGCAGAGCTGCTGGGAAAATGGGGATTCCAGAAGCTGAGCACTAACAAGCAAAGATTGCAAGCTTCAGCATCAATCAACTTAGAGGTAGGAAGAATTGAAGGTGGGCCAAGGCAGACCTCATTCAGTTCCTTTGACTAGAGGCCCAGTCTAAGTTAACTGTAAGATATTCTTGCAAAGAAGTTGTGTGTGTGTGTGTGTGTGTGCAGTGGTAGGGAGGCATAATGGAAACAGGCAAAGTCCTCAGCTTGAAGATCTTGAGGAGCATGTGGTGTGTCCATGGCTGTTGCGGAGTGAGGAAATTGAGTTTCCAATGGCTATAGAAAAAAGCTAGAAGGCATTGGAAACTCTTTCCCAGGCTTCTATCAGCAATGGATGCTCCACACATGTGTACATGATTTAAAGATGAAGCTTATCAAGAATATTTTGCTCTATGCATCATCATTATTTTTTGCCTCTGTAAATGTATAAATACTGAAATGGCAGAACTCCAGAGGTGTGGTGTGGTTTTTTTCTGGAAATAAAAGTTGCTACAAAAACTAGAGGATTGAAAAATCATTTACTCTGAAACAGTTGTGTATCATAGCTCTGAATCTCAGAAAGGGAGGGGGGGAATGAATTTAACAGAACCCAGAGAAGGGGTGAAATTAAGGTTGACCTACTCCAGATGAACCAGTAGGTGGCACTTGGAGATTCCTTTAAACATCAAGGTCTCTGACGGGTCTTCAGCCTTAAAATATAAAAGCAGCAAGGTATCGTGCTTTCATGAGCACCACAGAAGGCGAAACAAATGGTCAGCCATGAACATGGTGTACCGTAGGATACAGAGGATAGTTCATTTCTATGAAATTAGAATACCGGGCTGACCTTTCTTTGTGTAGGAGAAAATGGCAGAGAGCAATTGCTGCGGAGAATGATTAAGAAATATTTATCGCAATGAAATTCAGCTCCTATATCAATTTCAGTGTGAATGCGAAAGCATATTTTAAAAGTGTGTGTGTGTGTGTGTGTGCACGTGAATTGATTCCAAAGACATGCCACCAATTAGACTACTAATCTGTGCAAATGATGCGAAACAACAGTGTGCTCTGGCAATCATGGCATATGAATCATACCTTTGTCTTACTCATCTGAAGTCCTATTCATGTATAATGTTTTAAAGTGATAACCAAAAAAGTTTCATGTGAATACAACAGTGCATTTCCAGACCTGTGTATCAGGCATTCAGACATTCTAAAACTGAATCTGTGAAGGGAAGTGGGGCTCTGTGTGCTAGTCCTGTGCCACACACACACACACACACACACAGAGAGAGAGAGAGAGAGAGAGAGATCACCTTAAAAACTTTGTTCATGTTATTTTATAAGTATTCTGTTAATTTGTTTTGTTGTGCTAATTTGAAAACTGGTTTTCAACTGCAGATCGTATCGCTACATGCTTTTCATATACATTTCTCAGTCAATTGACAATCCTCTTTATTTTTACTAGAATTAACTCCAGAAGAAAGAGGTATTTTCCCCTCCCCTTTGAAATGTGGCAGATTAGCCATTCTATTTTGTTCAAAAATACTGCACACCAAGGTTAAATCCTCCTACCTAGATGGATCCCTTCTTTGCCACGCCAATTATGAATTTCAAAATATGTTTTATGCTGATAAAGCTTCTTGTCAATTTTGCTTTATTAAGGAAAGCAGTGCTGACACAGGTACTTTCAAATGCACAATATGCTCCATCTTCTTGCTATAAATAGACTCCAGGTTTGTTCTCCTCCCTCAACTTTAAAAGGAGTTATATGTTGATTATCTAACTAGTTGTGGGAGTATTAATATGCCTGCACGGAGGAGCAATTTGCTGTTTTAAAACTAGTAAGGCCCGCAGATTCGGTATATTGTTATAGCACTTAATATTGTGCAGGGCACAGTGCAACTCAAAGAAAGAACCAAAATATCCCCTGCCAATAGCTGGCCATGAGGAAGCAAGACACAAAAAACAGAGAGAAGGGGGAAGTGACGAGTAAAATAAGATAGCCAGGAAATTTCTGTTTGTTAAAACTGTGCAGAATTAAGGGAACAAATGACACGGCAGATTCTTGCTGTAACATATGACGCGCGAGGATCAAAAGCGTAATTTGTATTAGTATAAAAGAGGGGTGCATGCTGGTACTGAAGAAATCCTAGGGGTTGCTGTTTTGGGGCAAATGAAGTAGAGCAGGGGTGGGGAACCTCAGGTCTGGAGACCAAATGTGTCTCCCATGGCCCTCAAGACTCTCAGGTCACATGCCATTTCCAGTCATATACACACTCTCCCCTGGCCACATACCTCACAGACTTGCTTTGTACCACCCTCAAGTGATTTCCCCTGTCTGGCCCATGTCTTTGAACTCTGATAATGCAGGAAAACGCTGCATGCTTGGCCAATTGAGATAAACAATTCAGAAGCCATGCTTCCACCACTGATTGAGACTGAGGTGGCAGAGGTGCAGAATGTTCATTTACCCTTCTGGGCAGACTTTGTGTCCTTCTATTGAGCTATCGAGAGCCAGTGTGGTGTAGTGGTTAAGAGTGGTAGACTCGTAATCTGGGGAACCGGGTTCGCGTCTCCGCTCCTCCACATGCAGCTGCTGGGTGACCTTGGGCTAGTCACACTTCTCTGAAGTCTCTCAGCCCCACTCACCTCACAGAGTGTTTGTTGTGGGGGAGGAAGGGAAAGGAGATTGTTATCCGCTTTGAGACTCCCTAGGGTAGTGATAAAGCGGGATATCAAATCCAAACTCCTCCTCTTCTTCTTCTTCTTCTTCAAAATAAAATTAAAAAATCTCACCGGTCCCAATGGGAGTGTCATGAGCCCCATGGAGACTTATTGGCAGGGCTTGTCAGAAAGGGAGGGACAAGAATGTGGGGCTGGATCCTGGGGAGGGACCCAGCAGTCTGGGAGGCACTGGTCTGGATGCCAGCGCTTGGGTTGTGTGTTGTGTGGAGAGACTCCCACTTCAGTGCCATCTGATACCCCTACGGTGGCAGCAAAACCACTTGACATGACTCCATCACTGCCTCCTGTCAGCGAAGTGCTTCCCACCCCTGGGGAGGCACCTGAGAACAGTTTGGACAGTGAGCTGGCCATGTTAAGTCCATCTCTGCTGCCAAGGGTACAATGGTGACTGTGACAGTGTGAGCAGACTCCGCCTCTTCGCAGGAGTGCTTGCTTGCCCAGTCGTGAGGCTTGGGGTGACAACCGTGCGAATGGCGTTGCCTGCCCCCCACTCTTCAAATGGAGACCTGGAGGGGGCATGTCAAGGGCTGGGGCAACATCTTAGCTCATGCCTAGCCATGCGCTTTACAGCTCTGCTGTGAACCGTTGAGCGGCATAATCAATAGCCTGATTGATTATGGAGATTGCAGTGAATTTTTGGAATAAAGCCATTGGCAATAACAGAGCTGAGAGTGGGAGCCAGGACAGGGAGGGAAAAGAAATACACCAGTCTTAACACCTCTGGTAAAAAGGGGTATGTATATCAAGGGAATGGGGGGTGGGAGGGCTTTGGATCAAGCAGACTCAAAGATGCCCCTGTCTGCCCCCAATGCAGTCCAGCATGCGCCTTTCCCCCTCGTGGCACCATTCAAGCTCTGATGGTGGTGGAGGGGCTGCCATGGAAGTTTTCACAGCTGTAAGAAGGAGACTTCTTTGAGCAGACTTCTTGCAATATCATCAGAGAAACAGAATGGTATTCATTCCAGATCTATAGGATTGCAGGCAGGCAGGTAGATAGATGATTCACACACACACACACACACACACACACACACACACACACACCCCAAACACAGAGAGATTCATTTATTAACTATAATGACTAGAAGGCAGCCACATTTGCACATTTGCACACTTTTACTGGAGGCCCTTACAAGAAAGACTACGGCTGTCCAATACTGCGGCATACTTAACAGGATACATATTACTTCTTAGACTAGCTGTCATTGGCATTCTCTTCATGCCTCTAATTTGAGTGGGTTCATTATTAAATGGGTGACCTTTGCTGAGCATATTGTCAAAAGTGATGGCTGTGGCTTGTAGACGCCTGACTAGAAATGTTATACACAGAGCCTCACCTTGTTACTCGGAGAGAGCAGAGGTTTACGAGTATATCCCTCGTAAATCCCACTATTTATTCTGTCACATTAAAGCACAGCAGAATCCAATCTTTCTGGAACGGTTTTCAAAGGCTTAGGAGAGATTGCAACATCAGATTTCTAGTGCACTGAATGGATAGCGTATCTATTTATTTATTTTGCATCAGTTGGGCTTCAATTGGTTTCTTGTTAATTTGTTGTTAATTGCACATTGCTGTGATTGATTTTACATTTGCTTACTTTGCATTATAAGTTGATCATTAAATTGTGATAATAAAATGCAATGTTTTATTCATAGTTATTGTTTTTCTCGATACCATTAATGTATGCCCTTAGTTCCCTCCCCCCAGTGGGTGAGGATTTTTTATTTTTTTTTGCCAGAATGTATTTTCAAATGACAAATGATATTTGATGCATGTTTGGGCTAATGGGAATCCAACATGATCTGAAGTGTTTAATCACCAGGGATATGACAGCTGCTAAAAAGGATTAATATTTGGAATCCAAATCTTATCTCTTGGGGGGGGGAATCATAAATCTGGAATCTAGAAAATATATCTCATTTAATGGAGATTTAGCAAAGAATAAATTGTGCTCCCACAAGTGCAAAACTGCTTTTCTGCTCAAGCAACCTCTTATTGTGGAGTATCTTAATCTGTGGCTCATGGATGGATGCGAGGCACACTGTTAGGTTGTCCTAAGGCAACAGAAAAAGAAAAAGTAGGTTGTGTAAATTGAATACTGATGCTTGTATCAGCAAGGGGGCATTGCTAGGTGTTTTAAAACATTCAAGGCACGCAGGTTTGTGGCACAAATTTGCATTATTATTATTATTATTATTATTGCATATGCTGACATATAAATGCCTCTGAGCAAATTAAGATGGTGGTGGGCAGCTAGGGTCTCACTGTCCTCTGCAGTACACCCAGGGGCGTATAAGTAAATTAAATTAAATTAAATGGGAGGGGAAAGGGCAGGAGATCTGGGGCCCAGCCCCAAACACCTGGTACTTAGGCTGCATAGGTCACCTCCTGACATCTCCTCTGTCTTAGAATTCAATTTGACCTGATAATGCTATCTGTTAATGGCTATGGTCCAGATCAGATGGGGATTTTTTTCTAGCTCTCTGTGCCCATTCACTTGGGCAAAGAAACGTTTCTTTAAAAGTTCAAAAGGAAACACTGACAGAGCTTTAGCTAAAGATCTACTCCAGTAATTTTATTTTTCTTAATATGATGATCTAAGTATATTTGTGATTTATTTTCATTCTTGAGCTGATGAAAAAGGCAAACCTTTCTGTTGACTAGGCAAAACATCCTCTGTCTAACAACATCCTGTCAGAGTGAAGATAATTTTAATTCTAGGTCAGTAGGTTCTCACTAATTAAAAGAAACATTTAGTACTTGCTTTTAGGATACCTTCCAAGAAAGAAAAGATGTTTTAAGCAGGATTGCTTTCTCCTGCTCAGCTAGTGTGCTATCAGATCAGCATAAATCACAGAATCATAGAAGTGTGTGTGTGTGTGTGTGTGTGTGTGTGTGTGTGTGTGGCAGCCCTACTATTAGACAGAGTGAGGCAGCTGGCCCGGGCTGCAGATTTTGGGTGTCAAGAAAGGGCAACAAAGTCTATGGCTGCATGCATCCCCTACATTTTAAACATATTTTAAAAACAAACAATTATGGGAAGTGGCTTGCTATGGGTGCTGAGAATTGTACCTCTGTGAGGTGTAAACCACAGTTTCCTAGAATTCTCTGTGGGAAAACATGTGCTTTAAGTGTGTATGCAGCCTAAAGGTAAAGGTAAAGGGACCCCTGACCATTAGGTCCAGTCACGGATGACTCTGGGGTTGTGGCGCTCATCTCACTTTATTGGCCGAGGGAGCCGGCCTACAGCTTCCGGGTCATGTGGCCAGCATGACTAAGCAACTTCTGGCAAACCAGAGCAGCACATGGAAACGCCGTTTACCTTCCCGCTGCAACGGTATCTATTTATCTACTTGCACTTTGACGTGCTTTCGAACTGCTAGGTTGGCAGGAGCAGGGACCGAGCAACGGGAGCTCACCCTGCTGCGGGGATTTGAACCGCCGACCTTCTGATCGGCAAGCCCTAGGCTCTGTGGTTTAACCCACAGGTATTTGACTACCAGGGAGGGGAAGAGGTGCTTGTGGGATTTTCAGGTACCAGACTATCTTGGCTGGCCTTGGGTCCTCCACACCTTGACTTGGTGGTGTTGGAGGGGCATCATTTGCTGCTTTGCCTTAGGCAGCAAAATGTCTTGAGCATGTGGGGCTGTTGTTGTTGTTCAGTCGTTCAGTCGTGTCCGACTCTTCGTGACCCCATGGACCAGAGCACGCCAGGCACGCCTATCCTTCACTGCCTCTCGCAGTTTGGCCAAACTCATGTTAGTAGCTTCGAGAACACTGTCCAACCATCTCATCTTCTGTCGTCCCCTTCTCCTTGTGCCCTCAATCCTTCCCAACATCAGGGTCTTTTCTAGGGAGTCTTCTCTTCTCATGAGGTGGCCAAAGTACTGGAGCCTCAACTTCAGGATCTGTCCTTCTAATGAGCACTCAGGGTTGATTTCTTTAAGAATGGATAGGTTTGATCTTCTTGCAGTCCATGGGACTCTCAAGAGTCTCCTCCAGCACCATAATTCAAAAGCATCAATTCTTCGGCGATCAGCCTTCTTTATGGTCCAGCATATGTGGGGCTAGGGAGCCAGATAAGAGGGCAAGATGAAAAAGGAGACAGATGTAAGAATAATTATTCTTAACCATCTCAAATAGGATTGTTTTTAATGACCTAAAATAGGATATTATACTAGGAAACCAATTACTGTCGGAAAATATAGCGCAAACAGCAGATTGCAACACAGCCGCGGGTAATGTTAATCTGACAGGTGCCGCTCCACCATAACACAGTAGACGGCAATTTGCAATGAGGAAACTTTTGCAACGTTTCCATTCCATCAGAGTTTTTATCATGTTACCAAGCTAAACTCAGCTCTGGAAATTGGTAGGAGTAGAAGTAGCTGATGCCAGGGGGTAGGGAATTATGGCCTCCTATAGTTGACACATGTTCCTGATCTGCAATGGAAAAAACAGCCACCAGGCTAACATTATGCCTGGCTCTATGACATCAGGTCCCATGGTTTGTTCTTGGCTACAGCTCATGGTCAGTGACGACAGAGTTTAACCATGAGTCCCAATTCAAATGGCATGCTAAACCAAATCTTGGCTTAGCTCAGTGCACTGCAGCAGTAAAAAGAGCTGTGGAGGAGCCAAGCAGTTGCAAGCTCCTTTCCACGAGCTTGCGCCATTACACAATCTTGCAAAAGCATTGCTTTGCTTATGGTAGCGTGTGAAGAGCAAAGAAAAGCAATTGTGAGCTTTCTAGGGAAAGTATGAATGAAAGATGACTAAGGCCTGGTTCTTAATGAGGTGGTAAATCTGTTAGTCCAAGAGCCCATGCTGAGATGGCTGATCACCTCATTGAGTAGGGAAGGTTTGGCTAGTTGAACATCTCTGAAAAATCATGACTTCCCAGGCAGCCCGGGTACTTAGCTATTGGAGCGCTTCAGTGGTAAGCTGAATAAAGATGTGGCTGTCCAAAGGACAGGATGCATCCTCATAAGCATTGTAACACAGAATAAACATTACAGAAATCTACTAGATATTATCCATGAATTGACCTGTCCTGGTATCCACAATGGAAACTACGGCAAGGTTGTTAGAGGAAGTAAAGGCTACAAATGTCATTTTATAAAAAGAACTGCAGAACCACAATATCTGAAATCTGAGACCTAATGGAGCTGGCAGTTCTACCTTGCCATGTTGAGACATTATTGTTGTTGCAAAGGTCAGAGCAGACCAATCTCTTGTATAATTGGTCAGTTTAAGTGCCAGCCTCCACTGTTTAGACTTTTCTAAAAAAATATTAAGTGGCATATACATGCTTTTAAATAAACAGACATACTGCTAGGAGTGTATGTCTTGTCACTGTGCTCTTCTATGTTTAACAGTTTCTTCCATGTGCTATTTTTGTTAGTCTTCTGCTTACCAGTGCTAATTGATTATGATAACTTCCCCCTATAAAGCCCATTTTCCCTTGTAATTTACTTCCATTAATAGCACTTTCTTACCATCAAGA
The DNA here is from genome assembly GCA_034641385.1 of Darevskia mixta. Classification (NCBI taxonomy): domain Eukaryota; kingdom Metazoa; phylum Chordata; class Lepidosauria; order Squamata; family Lacertidae; genus Darevskia; species Darevskia mixta. The sequence goes on along the minus strand of JAWWNH010000013.1, from coordinate 39,552,126 downwards.
GTGGAGGTCTTTATCACATAGTCCTGAATTTTTAATCTTCTCACTCAGAGCCTAGACTGTTAGAAGGAAAAAGAATAATAAAGCAGAGACAGACTGATGAGGATTTATGTAGGAGGTTCTTTTCCCAGTCCCTTTGACCTTCCCCTTTCTTCCTTTAGCTTTGTGCAACAAATGCCACCAGAACAAACGTTCCCTTCATTTTTACTCAGTGTCTTTATCACTCTCTCTTTTCCACTTGTTTCGTTGAAGGAGGAAGGGACAGGTTGTTTCATGCTGCCAGTGATTGGTCTGTGGAGTTTGGAGGAACGCTTTTGCTTTTCTCAGGCAGATCCACCCTCTATTGTATCTGTTTCCATTAGTTCCTTTCTTTAGGAAGAAAGCGTCTTCTGCAGTGTCATTCTGTTGCATTTCCTCTTCAATGAATGATTCTGCAACTTGACAGGAATTCTTTTTTCTGGCCAGATAAGCTTTTGTTAAGCCTTTTGGCTCTCTTTGTTACCTCATCTATGAGCCCATCACTCACAAGATCCACATTTAGATTTAGCCATATTCTCAATGCTCTGAGTTCTCTTCTGGGAAAATGGAATTTTAAGGTCTCTTTCACTGATCTCTGTAGATGATACCAGCAGATGCTAAAAACTTGGCATTTGATCTATTGAGATTCATTAGACATCAGTGGTGTCATGCAGGTTGTTGTTTTGTAAAATATGAGGTGCCATATATTGATAACAGTGCCAAGGGTGCCACCCAGGGGTGCCATGTCCCATTTCACTCTCTCCCCAAATGGATGCAATCTTGCCCCACATGGGCGCTGCTGGCAGAGATAGCGGGACAGACTTACAGTGCCACCTAGGGGTTTCTACTGCCTGAGGCAGCAGTCTCACCTTGCCTAGTGGCTGGGCCAGCTCTGGTGCCATCACAAAATGGCTGTCATGGGCAACAGGAAAAAAAAGGTGACAGTATTCCATACCATTAAGTAATGTTACCCAAAATCCTGGTGTTGTATGCCGGCTGAATCTGCCAGTCAGGCCTGGCGATGCTTTTGCCAAGCAAATTGCTTGTTTATTGACCAATAGCCATTGTTTAACTACACAGGAAGTCTAAATCCAAATCTATCTTGTTGAGTTCCATGTGGGACTGAGGCTATGTACACATCATACCAACCCCCCCCCCAATTCCGGGAATCATAGTTTACAGAGCTACAGTTCACTTGACAAACTACAGTTCCCAGTGTACTTTGGAGGGCAGTGTACTTCAGATGTATGGTGTCAATGCAGCTTTACTCTCAGACAAGTGCATGCAGCTTTGCAACTTACATAAATGTAAAATGTAAAATCACAATAAATAATATTTAGAATTTCACCCACAAAAAGTAATCCTCTGTTAGGGAAATCCTGGCATTAGTGAGAGTTACCCAGGAAACCAAGTAATTGTCATGGAAACTGAGCACCTGTTTCTGTTGGCAACAGCAAGTTGCTACCGTTTTGGGGAAGTGTTAACAGTTTTGAAGTATATTGCAGTTATGCTATAAATTTTGGGGATCAGATAAACTTTGACAGATGCAGTGGTACCTCGGGTTACAGACGCTTCAGGTTACAGATGCTTCAGGTTACAGACTCTGCTAACCCAGAAATAGTACCTCGGATTAAGAACTTTACCTCAGGATGAGAACAGAAATCGCGCTGCGGTGGTGTGGCGGCAGCGAGAGGCACTATTAGCTAAAGGTTAAGAACAGTTTCAGGTTAAGAACGGAGCTCCAGAACGAATTAAGTTCTTAACCCGAGGTACCACTGTACCAGGATTCAACTCCTTACTAGATCAGAACTCTTGTTTTCAGTACCTTGACTGAATTAAGGAACCAGTTTCAGCTATCAGTGTGTACGTTGATGTGAAAATCTTGAGGTGTCCTTCTGCACACACATAAGTTTATATTGATTATTGTGTCTTTCCTGATAAGAATGATTAAAAAATTATAGTTCCCGTAGAAAGTTTCCAAGATTTCTACAATTGGGACTATCACAAGTGATATCCAATATAAGCCCTCATCAGAAGTGGGATGGGGGGGGGGGCTGGAGAGGAAGAGTGCTTTAGGGTTGGGGAGGGCTGGTGGGAAAGAAAGCCAGGAATTTACTGCATCCAGCTCAGAATTTAATCTGAGGTAGAGAAGAATTTGGGAGCTTTTAAAGCACACTGCTTCTTTCAAGCAGGTTTACATTTCAGGGTTTGCATTCATGGTTGTAATTTGTTGATTAAAAAAAAGCATCCTAATTACTAGCAAAACCCCACAAAAATGTATAATGGTTTATAAAATAATCATATTCCTGAAGCGCCCAATGGCATTTTGTTGTAGTAGTCAGGAAGTAAGTTAGACATGCAAATAGTGCATTACATTTTTTTATATAAAAAAGCTAACATTCAAATACTTTTATCTAGCAGAAACAGGTGTTTGAAATAGTATATAATACCTTGAGTTATAATTGCCTGTGTTTCAGGTCTAATCTATTAATACACCGTTAGTCCAGATGAATGTATTTCTGTTGCTCAAGATTACCGGTACTTTGGGTTTTGATGCTCAGTGAAATTCAAAGGGGTGGATCTATTTAGTAATCATTTCATGACTGCTCGATAAGAAATGGGAAATGTTTTGGATTTTTAAAGTATTTTATGTGGCATATAAAATTGTACGTAAACGGATGAATGGTGGGAGGGAACTCTCTAAAAATGGTTTGACAGATATATTTAAATTGTTTGCTTCCAGTTATACTTTGGGCCAATTCCAATTACATTTTCTGAAGTGGATAGAAGTTTATGCACTATCTCAAATGATAATTCTAACCCAGGCAGTAATTTCATTACATGAGAGAAAAAGTATTGACCTTTGAAGATTGATTTCTCAAACTACAATGTAAGAACATTCCAAATTATTTAAAAAATGAATTTAACAAAAATGAGTTTAAAAAGCATTGCATTAACTTTGAATGAGACTTCCAGCCTGGCATGCAAGCTAATTGCAATTCACGTTTACAGGGAAGTAAGTACCACTGTCTTCATTGGGGCTTTTCTCTGGGGGAGCCAGTATGCACACTCACTTGAAAGTTCCCTTCAATGATCTAGGACTTATTTCTGAGTGAATGAATAGGCTCAGGCTGCATATGATCACTTGAGTTTGTTTTTAGAAGACACATGTAAACTCTACTCCTTTCAAGCATGCTTAACTGCCAGCCAAAGAATAGCATTTCAGGACCATAGTAATGTGAATGAACTAGCATTTGCCAAGATACAACCCCTACCCCCCCCTACAATTCCCATTGTTCTTTGGGAGAAGCCATGGCAATTAAATTGATTTCAGGTTGCTTTAAATGAATGGTAAATGTGCAGGCTGAAGGAACAAGTTATATATTTTTCTTTGTATAACATCTCATAAATACTACATCCTTTCTTTTGTTATGGAAGGTCTTGCCCCTACACCAAATCCTGGCACTTTGACAGAGGTGCAGCAATCCTTCTTCCTGTCCCCAACTTTTTCATTATCCTATAGGGCAGGCATGTCCAACTCTATAAAGACTGTGATCTACTCCCAGTATAATAAAACTGGCAGTGAGCTACGCATTGTCTTTGCCCATAGTTGTTGAGCTTTTTTTTTTTTTGGGGGGGGGGGAGACCAGGGTTGTTGAGCTTTAGCGCCGGGGGCTGGGCGTGTCACGATCGCTCAGGAAAAACCAGGCAACCTCTTTTTTAACTCCTGCGATCAACCTGGACAACCCTGGTGATCGACCTGTTGATCGCAGTAGACCGGTTGGACATTGCTGCTATAGGGTTTTGCTGAAATCCAGACACTGGAAACAGGGCATTTAGCCTGCAACCTCAGGAATAATTTTGTAGCATGTTCAGCAGCAGATGGCTGTGCTGGAGCACAGCGGGATGGAGAGGAGTGGGTGGGTGGCAGGGTGCAAATGTGTTGGTGTAGCCAATCCAGTGCTCCTGCCTGTGTGTTCGCACCACGCCAACCTTCCTCTCTCTGTCTTTTTCTTTTCTTTTCTTCTTTTCTTTCTTTGAAACTGGTGACAAAACAGAAGCACCGGTGCTGAAGAATATAACTTTCTGTCTTCTTTCTTTGATTGCATCCTTTGCCAGGCTTTATTTCCAATTTCTTTTACAGTCCCAGTGACATCTCAGTTTGCACACTTGCCAGAACAATGAAAAACTCGCACTTCCAGCATCCAGGGAAGTGTGGGTGGCAGCCTGACATCCCACTTCCCACAACTTCCTCTGCCATTAATGTGCAGAGGGAATTAACAAACTCTCTTTTCCTTCTTACACCAAACTGCCTAACTGCCCTGTCCTCTGATGCTACTTTGCTGCTACAAGGCAAACAGTGGCAATTGGGACACAGCAATTAAAGTTAAAGCAACATTTTATAGCTCACAAATTAGGCAGATCAGTGGTGCATCTGGTAGACCCTGGACTTGGTCTTGGGTGGTGGCTGGAGGGTTTAGATGGCCATGTGTATTACTTCAGTTGTAAAGTGCACAGTTTTCCATCTCACCCTTCTCCATCATTCCATCCTTTACGACCCTAACTCCTTACACGTTAGAGGGAGATGAATTCTCCCATGTCTGATAACTT